>JANLJB010028916.1:0-12552 GCA_026212285.1 Bursera cuneata | reverse complement strand
ACTATATGTTCTAAAAATTCGATCCTTCTACAGAACATATGTTGAGTGATTGATTGGCTGCAGTGTACAGATTTAGGTTTCTGCGTACAATATCGGAATTCGCCTTTTGAAACTGATAGAGTGATATCGATGGCACAAAATAAGTATTATTCGTTTAAGTTGGTTAACGCAAATTGGCAGTGCGTTGGCTAGATATACAGATACTACTTAACTTATTCTCTTGTGCGTGTGTGTTCGCAATTGTAAAGGGACTACCACAAAATAATTTAGTACAATTTGCTCAAAACAGTTGGCACTAAAAGTCAAACAAATTGATGAATGCTATAAGTGTGCTCAACTTAGAGGGACGATATATATTTCCATCCTTACGAAGAAAGGGCATCTATCAGTGATTGGTTGAAGAAACCGCGGACAATCCATGCACCATGCTAAGAGGGATGGAGATGTCGAAAGTGAGAAAAGCGAAGAAAATATGAAGTGAGCGAGAGAAAAGGAGCAGAGGCATGCACACAAGGTTGGTAAGGAGAGAAATCAATGGCTTGAAATGGGGTGGTGCGAGAAATGCCTGAGCCCTGTGCATGAAATACATGGAAGAAGCATCATTGCCACTTTTTTTTTCATGCAACCCCTGTGTCCCCTAATTAAAGAACCTTTGCAGAGCCATCCAAACCAGGTTGTAGACATATATACATATACGCTTCCATCTTCTCAGCCTTGTTCTAAGATTTATATTTTTCAGAAAAATCTTGTAAAATAAACACCACTTCTTCACGATCATGCAAAGGATCGACCATAGGCTTTTTTGTACCTATATATGCAATAGATAATAAGAACATTATAATTAACTAAAATTTCGACTTAAAACAAAATATATTAATATATGAATTTGTCATCTGTTTTAATCCAATTAGTAGGGTTTAAGTTTACTGATTAAGTAATTAGTTGACATTAATGAATCATTATCCCGAATGTCATCATAATTCACGAGCTTATTAATTAATCATTCCGGTGATATTTTATTTACATATGATGAGCCACATGCATAAATATTAATAAATATCATGAGAACCTTTACTTTAGAAGTGCAAAAACGAAAGCAAGAGAACGCCAAACATGCTTTCATTATCACGCATCATCTGATAAGTATCTCCTATATGTTACTTCTAACATTAGTTAGTTTTCTATTTATCTATCAGAAGTATTCGAGAGCGAAGACGGCGGTGACTGGGGAAAGATGGTATGCTTAAATCCCGTTTTCCCTCTAAAATAGAGGCGTTTCAAAGACAAAAATTGTAAAGCCAACACAAGGTCGCAACTTTTCCTTTCTTATTTTAACGGCTATCTAATTCGAGAGGTACCTTTCTTTTCGTTTTCTATTTTTCTGTCTCTTCCTTCTTTTGGCACCTCCTAATTTAGCAAGTATGCAATACATTTAGCGAGATTTCGGTATAAAGCAGCGTGATGATGCCAAGTGGGTGTTTCATGCTGGTACGAAAATTTAGCTTGGTGTGTTCAAGCAAAAGGTAACTTGGGTTTGTTGAGGACAAGTATTTAATCATTCTGGAATTGCAAGTAATTAGCATTTTTAACCTTCTAATTAACACTTAACCAGATCATCTAGAGTTTGAAAGAAAAATGATGGCCACAACGGACTTAATTAATTATACCTAAATAATTTAATTTCTGTTAAAACTGAATATTTACTTAATTAAATTCTGGTTTGCCATTGGACTCCCTCTTAAAAGAAACTTTTTTATTATACATCTTTGATAGTGAAGAAAAAAATGATCCATATTAGGGGATTTATAAAAAATAATCCAAAACATTAAAAATTAGTTTAGACATTATACCCATATTCGATAGATTGATAGTTCGATTTTTTTTTTTTTTTAGGTTTCTAATTACTTGACTATTAACTTATGTTTTTTTAGTTGGTCTCTAATACTCGATAAACAACGTATCTAAAAAACCAAATTAATTGTTGAACGTTAAAGATAGACATAACAAATCTTATTCCATTATCATTGAGATTTTTTTCGTTAGTTTGAATCGATTTAGTAATTCTTTCTTAATAGTTTCATTTCCGGCGACGATAAGAAGTAGCAGCGGAAAGAAAGGAAATAATAATAATAATAATTAAAAAAAAAACTATTTTCTACATTGACGACACATATATACATGATAACATTAGAAGTCTAGTTTGAGGCTGCAAACATATAATCCACACACCAGTAAACATTACACTTCAACAATAGACTGAGATCACACATGACCTAACAGGAATTAACTGATTAACGGAAAAAAAAAATGCAAGAGGATAAAAGCACACTGTAATTGATCTCTAGCCAAGCCTCGGTAGCTTGTCTCTTCAAAGATATGCAGATCTTTCCAGGGAGGTTCTTAGCAAATGCTGGGCATGTTGTTCCAACAGCAGGAGCCCAAGGACCACTGAAGGTCAGGGGAGCCGCTGTTTGCAACCGGGGTGGGTGAAGCGTTTTGCTGATTAATAGTGTCTACATCGCCACCGGTCATGCTAAATGATGATCCATTATTGGACGTGTCACTGCTTCCAGGATACCACTCAGGGAGTGGCATTGATAAGGGGAAATTGTTAAGCAGGGTCAGAAGGTCATCGTCCATGGAATTCATCTCTTCTAATGGCTCCTGATCACTTGTTTTCACCCCTGTGTGACCAAAGTACATTCACATATGTTCTTCTCATAAATATAATTTGTTTTTACTCTTAACAAAATCTTAAATCAAATATACTAGAAGAGGATTCATTAATCCAAATAGCCAGGTACCTCTTCAGGTGTGTTCTTCACATGCAAGTTAAGGAAAATCTTATTACAAATGTATAATAAGGTAAAATGGATAAATATTTAGATTAATCTTATTGAATTTGAAACCTTATCGATAAGAGTCCTTTTTAAATGCATATAATATTGGTAATACGTTTTTTTCCCCTTTTTTTTCAAAAGAATAGGTACAATATTAAGGGTTGGCTTCAGTTTTATTGGTGCTTATTGTCGTGACATATTGCGAGAAGAAGGATTCAAAAGGGTAAACCAAAATATGTAAGAATTAATCACATCTAGCAGTAGCCTGCAGCCATGTAAATTGCAAAGTATTCTTTCCACTTCTATTATGAATCTGTCAAGTGCATGAAACTAACTAAATAAATAAATAAATGGTAACTTACCAATTGAAGACTGAGAAGAGCTCAAATCATCCCATTGCTGTTTATCAGCATTAGCCTCGCCGCTGTTTCTCATCACCCATTCAACACCCTCTTTTCCCTCTGAGTGCAAGTAGAAAACGCCTTTCCCTTTATCAGCCGCAACCGACAAATTCTCGTCCTTGATTTTTTCATTGCGAGACAGCTTTTGAGACTCCTGCACTAGAGCATCTAACAAACCACTATTGTTTCTAGTTGTTTTGGGGAAGATTTTATAGTCATCATCAAAGTCATTTGAAGTTGTCATCGCATAAACACCACCGCCGGACCCTAATGAAGCTGTAGTCCTTGACTGTGGTGGTATTTGGGAAGAAGGGAGCTCCATTTCCAGTCCGGAAACAAACTGATGATGGATTGGATCAACAGAAGCTCCCATTATCATTGAACTAAAGCCCATATCACTCTCAGAATTTCCACTGTTACTGAATTTAAAAGTTGGTACAGGCATCGTCTGCGATGGGATAGTTTGATTATACAGACTTGTTGATGGTGCATATGGCGTAGTGGTAGGCAAAGAGAACCCAGTGGAAACGTTGTTGTTGTTGCAAAAGAGCTTGAATTGGTGGTTGGGGTTGGAGTTGGAGTAAAAATTAGAACTTGCCTGATTTTGAAGGGGGTTTGCACCGGATAAGAAATGGATGGTTTCGAACGAGGGAGAGGGATTGTAAGTTTGATTTTGTGATGGAAAGAGTGATGATAATGAAGCAGAAGAGTTGCTGTGGGATCTCTTGTGGTGGTGCTGTTGCTGGAGGTGAAATGCAGCTGCTTTCTCTTGGACTTCTTGAGGGTAAATAGGGAGGCCTGCTCTGTGTCGCCTCTTCATTCTGGTGTTCCAGTAGTTCTTGATTTCATTGTCGGTTCTGCCAGGTAGCTGTAAAGAGAGAAAGGCAAAGATATTGAATTACATGAAAGAAGAGAACTGGGAAGATTAAGGAAATGAAAAGGACATAACATAACAAAAATGCGGGGCTAAAGCACAATTCTCTCTGAGAGAGAGGAAATGAAAATATGAAACTTAAAATTAGATAAACCAAAACTCAAATGCGAATAGTATATCAAAATTTCAAAAATCAAACAGTCCCCGAAAATAACTATCACAATCATATAACAAAGATAGTCCACGAAGCATTGATCTCAAACAACTAAAAAAAGAATCGGATCAACTTTCAAAAAAAAAAAAAGTATAAGAAAACAAAACTGCATAAATTTTATTTATTCAGATCAGCAAAGAAGAAGAAAAGTTATACAAAGATTATGCACTCTATATGATAATTATATGCATGAGTATCTATCTATTTATGTCGTTTTGTATACCTGAGCGGCCATGCGAGCCCACTTGTTGCCGAGTTTAGCGTGAAGTTCGATGATGATCCTCTCCTCTTCCGGAGAAAAGGAACCTTTCTTGAGATTAGGCCTCAAATGGTTAGCCCATCGAAGCCTACAACTCTTACCACACCTCATCAATCCTGAATTCTTCTGCACTGCATTCCAGTTCCCTTCTCCATGCTTCTTGACGTACTCCATCAAGATTGCATCCTCGGCGGCTGTCCAGGGCCCTTTTTTCAGGCTGTGAGTGGCCCCAGCGAGCGCTTTACAGCGGCCCTCGCTTGTTGCTTCGCCGCTGCTACTCACCATACCTCTCGATATCCTCCACCACGCCAAAGCAAACCCTTTAAACTCCTGGCTTCAGCTTTGAAGTTTCTTCGGTATAAATAGAAGAAAAAGATCGTGCCTCTGTGTTTGTATTACGTAATCCCTATATTGTTCTGATGCACTTTCCTTTAATGAGCCTTTTGTATGGTACTTCTTTTATGACTTGTGATGATTTGTTTGTATGTTTTGATTGCGAGTCTCTCCTCTCCCAAGGTTTGAGAATTGGTTGAATCAAAGAGAGGAGAGGAGAGAGCGACAAAAACTCAAAAAAAATTAAAATAAATTAAATAAATAAATAACTAAGCAAAAAACTAAAACAAGCTCCCGTGTCTTGTCTTCCTCTGCTTTCTTGTGTGGTTTTAATTAGTTTTGCACAAAAGTGTGTAGAGGTTTAGAGAGAGAGAGAAAGATTAGAGATTATTAGCTTAGGTTAGAGAGAAAGTGTTGGACCAAAAGCGAAGCGAAGTGTGAGAGAGAGCCCACAGAGCTGGGTGGCTTTGGCGAATATTTAAACTTAGAGGTGCGAGCTTCCATTTCGCTCCGTTTTGCATGCTAAGTGGTACGTCCTTGCAGGCTTCGACGCGTTTTCTATATCCACCCTTTATCATCTACACATCACTATACATGACGTGATTATATTTTTATATTTACCTTTCTTATCTTTCATACCCTATACATAGCAATTTTCTAAACAAACAAAACATTACTCGACTTTGAGTTTTCGATAATTAATGTAGTAATTTTGTAAGAAATTTACACATATCAAATTATAAACTTATGCTTTATTTCTCAAATACATTGGGTACTACAATCAATATTGTATATTGGGTGAAGATTTAATCATTCATACAATGCATGTAATATATATCAAGTTATGAACTTTTTGGTCAAAATAATAAAGGTTGAAAGTAACAATTTAGGAAACTTTATAACATTTTAATTTCTTTTTAAAAAGTTTACCTAAATTTGATATATATTTTGGTATACAAATTATTGGAATTTATCTAAATACATCATACTGCGAATCGTTATGATTGTCGGTATGTCCATAAAGTTGTTCTAATATACCTTTTACGTTCACGAGTATTCCCTTGTCATTTGTATGATTCCAGAGTAAGATTCTATTAGTCAATGACCCATGAGTGTTATTTTCTTTTTATTGTTCGAATTTTGTCGGTTTTCGTTTACAATTGTTCATCTTTTAATTATATTTTAAAAAATCATAAAAAAATCACATGTAAGAAAGCCGAAGGTGACTTTTAGATGTTATTGTCTACATTTAATAGTGTGACAACTAGATATCACGCACCGTTATATAAAGATTTGGTGATTGCATATATATGTTTCATAAAGTTAAGAGTTATTTTGAAATGTTCAAAAGAATTTTGCTACAAAACATCCTGTTAAAAATAATTGACACCGGTTAGTTAAAATACTTTTTCAATTGATTAAATTTAATTCTCTTAAAAGATATGTCATTTTCCTTATATGATATAATTATGTCGGTTTTATTTATTTATTTATATAGAGTTAAAATATACTTACAAATTATTCGTACAAACTGATATGATAATCTGCTACGTAACTTTTGTTGTGTATGTATCTAGTTTATATGACTATATGTAAATATTAATTATCCATTTATTTTTTTGACTATTATGATGAAATATAAGTTTGAATGTTATTAAAGGCATCAAATTAATGTCTTCCCATATATATTACTTATCCTTTGACCATATTTATAACTATTTGAACTTTCTTGTTACTTTTACATATTAAGAAATAATGTTCTTCTGGTAAATATATGCCAAGTACAAAAATAGTAACAAAATTAATAGATTACTTTTTTTCATATTATTTTATTTC
Source organism: Bursera cuneata (assembly GCA_026212285.1). NCBI lineage: Eukaryota > Viridiplantae > Streptophyta > Magnoliopsida > Sapindales > Burseraceae > Bursera > Bursera cuneata. The sequence continues at coordinate 5,795 of JANLJB010028916.1, read as the reverse complement.
TGAACTTTAGTGTTGTGATTTTTTTTTTTTAAATAATTTTATATCGGTTTCAACTTTCAAGACTTTTCATGAGGACATATGGAGGCCGTTGTTAAAAGGAACGGAAGAAAAATGGACCACATGGTTACTTGTTTCCTTGTGGTTTTGGGCATTGGAAATGGCCTTCTTGAGCGTAGTAGGTATCGTTTTTTGGATTATCTTTGGGCCTGAAGCTTTCCCCAACATTACCGGACTGGGACAGTCTCGGCCCATTCTCTCTTGAGATTTTATCTCTCGGTTTCAGTTAGAAATACATTTCGTTTGAGCCCCAAAAACTCTATTTACCTAAAACTTGTGTGCCACATTTATATCCGATCTAGTAATTGTACATGATTGTGAACTTTCTCATCTTGAAAGAATAATTATCATCCACCATCCTTATTTTTGCTTAAATTTCTTTTTTAATAAGACTTTTATTATTTTTCTTTTTCACCATCCCTAAATTTTTAAAAAATCTCTCTTAGATCCTTTAATTACATTTTTATTAATATGAAATATGAAAAACTATTAATAACTATTTTGTTTTTCAAAATATCACTTAAAATACATACCTATAATGGTCTAATCAATTACAATTAGAAAACAGTTCATAAATATTTAATTATTTAAAATATATATCATTACTTGATAATTTGGGATGATAAGAACACCAAAATTCATATAAAACAAAAACTAATTCAATATATATTTTTTTTTTACAAGAGAACATTTACTTTGAAGTCATAGACAACACCCAATAGGGATTATTTATAAACCAACACATGAAGATGAAGTTTGAGAAAGTCTTCAGTAACTTAAATATATCAAATAATTCGTATATTTTAATAGAACTTCAACACATATATAATTCTTCAAAGACAACTAATTATGATAAAAACGGGGAGGTGGGAGAATAAAAAAACATGGGCATAAGGCTGAAAAGATAGAGACTTTGTACAAAGATTTTCATTCCTTATTGAGGAAACTATAAAAGAATTCTACTTCTTGTTATCAACTCTTATCTTATCTTGGATATGTAAACTAAAATATACTTTCCATAAAGGGAAAAATCTTTCTATGCTTAGCTAACCGGAACAGTCAAGCAATTCTTCTGTTGTCTTTAAAATTGCAACTCTACTATGCAGGTATTCCAAATTTGAACAAGAGTTTTTCTGTATGCCTACTTTTACCTTCAATAATTCATCAAGCCATAAAATGCAACACTAGTCTCCAGATTATAAACTTGAATAGGTAAACAGCATTTTCTAACCTTAAATTTACCTTTTCATTTACTTTCCCCCTTAATTTGCTCGGTCTGTACTCTTACTTCTTCTTTCGTAACAAATTCTTCAGTTTCATTTATCCAACAACCTAGGCCCTAGACAATGTAAATTGGTTTAACTATTATGGAAACAAGGAGAGACTATGAGCATAAGTACATTAAGCACATTTTTTTGTTTAGTATTAGATATCCACAACATTAAAAACATATGATAAATAGGATTTATCACTCATAGTGCCTAAAGTAATGCCATCGAGTCTGGCCCACAACTAGAAAGAAAGACTTACTAGAAAATAAAAAGGTATAAGTTCTTTCTGTTAATAATGTCACTTGATCCATAGAGAAAACAACGATTAACAAATTCAATATGTTCAAGATGTTCCATCATAATCTAAGAACCGAAATTTATGACTTCAAATATTTGGTAAGTTTCCAATATGCTAAGTGATTTTCCTAAGAGATAATTCCACCTCATACATCTTGATTATGAGAGAATGATATGATTACAGAGAATTTTTTGATAATTATAGGACATGAGATTGAAGTCCAAACCTGTTCCAGTTCTGCACAATGACATCAAAGAATCTATAGTTTACAAACACTTATGAGAATCCATAAATTTGGATTGAGCAACGGAGATAATAATCAATGAGTACCTGCCACACAGCATCCTGGCAGAAGCAACAAATAACATGAATAATCTCAAGAACTCAGTTCGCCCCTTCAAGTGACATCACCAGCAAGCAAACTTAACTAACACCAGCTTTGCCAGAAATTCTCCCCAACCTGAATGCCTACCAAGTCCAAAAACTTTGGAAGTGATCACAAGAGTTCTCTGATAAAATCAAGGTTAAGGGTGTCACGAATTATAAGGAATAAACCAAGGAGTATAACAAGCATAATCCCTGAGGACATAATTCGCTGCTCGAGTTCTAGAGGAAGCTTCCTTCCACCTCTAGCAGCCTCTATAAGAATCAAGGCCAATGTTCCCCCATCCAAAGCCGGTAATGGGAGAAGGTTTATCACAGCAAGGTTAAGATTGAGAACCGCCGCAAACTGGTATAGCCCATCAATATTCGACCTAGCAACTTCTGCACCAACCGCAATAATAGCAACAGGACCCGAAACCTTACTAGCTGATTGTGAGAAGTTTAAAAATGTCTGTTTTAAGCTATCCAAGACATTTGATGAGAGACCCCAAAATTCCTTTCCAGAAAATCTAAAAGCCTCCAACAGATTCTTGGGCCTAACCTTGGAAAACTTCACATTTGGTGATAACTGAACTCCAATTTTACCAGTTCCATCAAAATTCTCATCTGGGGTGACCCCAATTTCAAAATTTTGTTTTTCTCTCTCAACTTTAAGCAACACATTTCTTTTAGGATTTTTCTTAATCACATCAACAAGCTCAGAAACTGCAGTTGGCCCAGTTTTAGGAAATTCAATACCGTTTACAGAGAGGATTACATCACCAGGAAACAGTCCATCCCTGAAGGCAGCTGAAAAGGCTCGAACTTCAGGCACAAGCACTCCAGGAAAGGCCTCTTGAACTGGCAAACCGACTGATAATACTTGAATAAAGATTATCACATATGCAAAGATTATATTAGCAATTACACCAGCTGAAATGACAATAACTCTATCTAATATTGGTCTATTCTTAAGCAAATTTTCATCATCAACAGGAATATCACTCTCAGGATCATTATCAGGAAACCCAACAAAGCCACCTAGAGGAAAAGCTCTAATAGAATACTCCACGTTGTTGGCATTGAATTTAGCTAAAACTGGACCAAAACCAACTGCAAACTTACTTACATGGATTCCCTGAAGATAAGCAGCAAGAAAGTGACCACTTTCATGAACAACAATGATTGCAGTCAACACTCCAGCTGCCTCCAGAACAGATTCAAAATTCCCTAAATCAAAGCCAGAGACAGCACATGGCCTGAATTCCAGTCTTTTATGATAAGGGCACCTACTGTTTTCATTAAAAAGGTAATTTTTACAATGAAAACCGAGAGTTGAAGAGGAAAAAGAAGGGCAAAAGGAAGAAGAGGGAGAGTTTGAGAGATGGGTTTTGGGTTTAAGAGGGAAGTCTGAAATGGGTGGTTTAGAATTGTTTAATCTAAAAAGAGAATAAGAAGAAAAAGTTGCTGGTGGAGAAGAAGAAGAGAAGTTTATTAGCATTGTTGTTTCTTCGGTTTTTCAAGAGGAGAAGATTTGGGCTAATGATAAGCCAAGAAGATGTTTTAAACAAAGAAGAATATAATCAGATAATTCACATTTTTGCGTTTGTGGAGAGGAAGTAAATGAGATGTCTCACTCTTGTTTTCCACACAAGTTGTCTCTTCCATTTGCTTCCGTCCTGGGCCAATGCGTGATATAGATTTGGTCAGAAACGAACAGGAAAAAAAGTAAAAGTATTTTATTAGTCATCGCCAGTTGCGGCACTATAGTTTGAGGCTTGCTGAATACACCCCAGTAATTTTTTTTAAATTTTCGATTAAACCCAAAATATACCAGATGGGGTTGTTTAGTCAACAGTTGGGTCACTCTGTTGTTTCAAACTTTCAAAGAGTCATGGACCTGTAGCAGCTGGGGAGCTGGAGTAGGCTACGGTCCAGTTTCATTTTTTATCTAAAGAAAAGGCCTGCTTAGACCATTTAAACGCAATTCGTTGTTAACTGAATTAAGGCCATTATATGGGCTTGGTCTCTATTCGGCCCACGGCCCAAATATTCTCAATAGTCCTCATCCCTCGTTTTGAGTATAGATAAAATTTTAATTTTATAGATATAGAAGTAACTAGAAGATTTTAATAAACCTAATAACTTGACGAAAATTTTATCAACAATTTTTTTTAATAAATATTATCAATTTATTCCTTACAAGTTAATCAAAAAGAAAGGAGGTATTACACAAGTTTATCAAATTCTTTTTTGATATCATGTATTTGCGAAACTTGAAGGGGAAGAGAGTAGACAAAATTAATCCAAGTATTAAAAGAACTATTAGGTTGCCAAACCACAATGAAGTTTATAAAGAAGTTTATGAAAAGATATAACTAGCCAAATCTTACAAGTCTTTTTAACAAATAACCAAACCTTTTTTTTTGTTTTTTTGTTTTTGGTTCTTTAAAAAGTGTTGAGATGTTGGGTTGATTTGTTCGAGAGTTTACACAAGGGTAGATAATTATCAAGTGATGTAAACATTAATCCCCTTCCAAAGTCGTGATTAATTTTAAAAACTTTTGTTTCTGATGATGATATATCTTCAACTTCTTTCATTCTTTTGATATATAAAGTGATTTCTTTTCACCTATTTTCTCCCATATATATATATATATCAACATTCTACATTGTTTTGAAATAATACGTTTACATAAATTAAATACCCTACGAGTTTCTTAGGTTGTTGGAAATATTTTGGGTTGTAAAACCTAAAAATAAAAATATGATGGACTACGTGTCAAAAACGGATAAGAATAAAACCGTAATGGAGGGGGGATGTTATATATATTTTTGGTTTGCGGCAACAATTTTTTTTTTTTTTTGTTTTTGTTTTACTGGAATATGAAACTTTGGATGAAGAAATTGTACCCCTTTTATGTATTTCAAAAATAACACCAATCTGAAAAAAATTCGAAGACCATTTGAGTTGATAGAATCAGTGACAAATGCTTCATCACATATAAATTCAACGATAAAAGATAAACACAAAATGAGTTTAAATTCTGAATTTAAAACTCATCCTGAAAAAACTATTATTAAATATTATATATATATATATGTGATGTTAATATAAGGTTTTTCTTATTGATCCCTATTCATCCAGGCCAATGTCTCTTCACCAACGTTTTGACACTGGCTCGCAAAAGACAACCACGTTACTGGACTTTTTCAAATCACTTGTTCCATCAATTCATAATTTGTCAGAATTATCAAAATCAAGTATCTGTTTGATAACTTGTATGGCTTGCATCACTAGATCATCAGTTTCTTTTCTTCTTTTTTCAAAGACAGATAAATCCAAGTCTCAGCTACCATTTGTCTCATTACATATGGAATATTGCTCGAATCTAATATCTGCAACGTTGAAAAAGAGAGAAATATTTATTCCACTCAAAATGGGTATTAATTCATCTACTACAGTACTACATTGTACAAGTCATCATGGATACCCAGTTCTTCTCAGGTGACATAATTATGTTTGGAATAAATTACTGATGAAGCCTGGCCTCCTGGACGTTTGAATTGTTCTTGACATATGTGCTCGACTAGGCTGAACCAAATTTCTAAGCTGTTTTATTTTAAATTTTTAACGTCCATCCTTCATATATATCCAGCTACTTAGGTAATTCTATCAATGAATCTTAATTTCATAGAGATGATTATGATGAAAAGCCTTTTGATTACAAAGGTCGTCTTTCGTTATAATAGATATAGATCACCTCACACATGCAAATTAAAGAATTTGATGGCAATAAATCAAG
>JANLJB010028915.1:0-12545 GCA_026212285.1 Bursera cuneata | reverse complement strand
CTCCACAGGTACCCGAGGTCAGGAGTCTAGCGGAGATGGTCCGGAGCTCACGTAGAGGATCTCGGACAATCATGGGTATGTTGGGTAGTCAGAGTGAGTCCTTACTATGTACTATTTGCAAACTGTATTTTCAGTATAAATGTTTTCGAATAAATCGTTTTATTTACTTTTACTTTATTTATTTACATAGTCACCCCTGGGGTTCCTGTATCAGGGATTCCGGGTCGTGACAATACCCTTCTGACTTCTTTAGACAATTATATATATATGGAAGAGTATAATAATCTTTTCATAAGTTTTATTGATGTTTTCATTAACTGAATCTGTTAATTAATCATTTTGTGCAAATTAATCTTATGGGTCTAATTAATAAAATATCAAACATATTTTCTACTTGAAATTAGATTAAAACACAAGGATGATCCTTAATATTGTCTCCCTTACCTAATTATCCTTTTATCCGTCCTTAAAATTGTCATAATCTATTTACTAAATTACCTTATTCTGTTCTTTATTACTTAACGGTAAATATTAATCGATAATTTTAGATAAACTTTAAATGTCTAATTAATTAAAATACTAAATAAGCTTTTCGTATGTCGACGTTAAAGATACTATTTAATATTATTCTATTTATAAATTGTTATTTGACATGTTTGTTTGGGTCCTTAATGGGCCGGGTCCTAACAGGAAGTGACAACGTCAATCAAATGAAAAAATTGACTCAATTCAATTAGGATGATGATCATGATCCGCTCTGAAGCAAACCAACAAGATAAATTTGCCACGTAATAAAGTTCACCTAATCATTTAATTAATTAAACGCCAAAGCATAAGGAAGGTCAAGACAAATTATAATATTTTATCAAATAATAAAAGTTGGTTTATCCTGTCGCCAAGAACACGCGGATGCTTGTACTCCTCACATACATAGCCGTCGACACCACATTTTGTATATAAACTTCTTTTATACGAATTTATTAGAAATGTATTGGAAAATTGTGAGAAATGACCTAAAATTAGGGATCATTTAAAAAATAAATAATTTTTTAGATTTATTTGATTTGTCTATCAATTATTAATTTTATGACCATTAGACCTCTTATATATAACATATAAACCCATCTTTTTCTTCTCTAATACTTTTTAACCAGATAGTCGCAAACATTTACTAGACAGCAATTAAAAAATTCATCGGATAATCGTAGGATTGTGGTCAAAAAATTCGTCAATCAGTCACCAGACTTGTCGAATCATCACCGAGCAATTACTAGATTCATCAGGTAGACATCGAAAAGTCATCGAACAATTGTTGATTTATTGGACAATCACTAGACTCACTTAACTATCATTGAACTCACCAAACGGTCGTCAGATGATTATCGAATAATCAACCAAATGAGAGAGAAAATTGAGGTATTATATATAAGAGTATACTTATTATTCACCTAGATTTAGTTAAGCAAATCAAAAAAAAACTAAGAGTTGATTATTTTTAAAATAACCCTCTAATTTTGGATCATTTCTCATAATTTCCAAATATATTCCCCTTTATTTGGTAAAGGGTAAAGAGTACATACTTGGCATATCTTATTATTATTTAATCTCTTAGAGGCATTAAATGAACATGGACCCAATTTGGTTGGGCTTGGGTTTGTGATAATCGGGCGATGGAAGTGATGCTAACTGCCATTCACCCAGTTCTAAAGACACCCTTTGCTAAGCCGAACACTCATTAAATAATTTTGGTCAGATATTTTAGACAACCTTTTATTTTAACAAAGAATTTCCAAGTACAATACTTGTAAAAAATAATTGCAAACAACCCCATAGGCCATTGCTTAAGAGTAGGCGTATTTAACGTTACTCAACAACCGTCATATAATTAAAAATTTCGTTCCTGTTGCACAAGTTCTCACCTAATTCCAATTATGAAATTCATAAAAAAATTCTCATTAATTTCGTAGAATTTTATCATAAATATCTCATTTGAGTCAAAGGATCTATCCCCAAGAAAATTTACCTACAAAATCGCTCTAAAGATAACCTAATAAAAAATAATAATAATATAAAAACTCAAATTTAAATAATAATAATAAAAAAAAAGGTGGTGAAAAGTCAAAACAATCGCTCCAAAGTCCAAAGACGGTTCCGACCCGATGGTTGTATAGAAGGAGCTCTATTTTAAAGTTCCAAGAGAACCCGATCCAATCCAGTCCACACACGTTTCTGCTGAAATCCCGAAGGACTCCAATTTGGCGCTTACGTGTGTCGTTCTAAGCGGGCACGACCGCAAACACAATGTTGCCCCTACCGTACGACAGCGCATATATCAAAAGCAGATAAAACTTGAGCCGATCAAATGCGATAACCAGAACGGAGCCGGAACCAGATAATCTCTCTATTCTGTTCGCCAACGAAGAAGACCAGTTCAGATTCAACCCTAACTATCTCTATCAGTCGTATATAATTTCTGATCGATAACTTAATCTAATTTTGAATAATAATTTTTTTGATCGTTTAAGAATTTGGGATCGCTGCATGAAAGAGAAGAAGGGGGGATCAGAGGGGAGAGAGTAGATAGGCGAAAATTACAGAGCAGACTGAAGTTAAAACATGTCTGCAATTCTGTGTGGAAAGAGATCTTTCTTTGAAGATATTGCTGCAACTTCGCATTCGCCTCCTGTTACCAAAAGAATTCGTTGTTCTTCTTCTTCTCCTGTGCGGTTCTCTCCTCCTAGGTCTTCTTCTTCTTCTCCTGTTTCGAATCACGCTCCTTCTCCGTCTCCGCATTTCGTCGAACAGCTCGCGGCTATTTTCCCTCACATGGACAAGCAGGTTCCTCTCGGTTCAATTTTATGTTATTTGATTTTGTTTCTGATTGGATTGGGAATTGTTCGCGTATTCATATCCGATTTTGATTTTTTTTTCTGTTATTATAAAATTTTATTATGCCACGCAGTGTTGATGATTGGCTAAGCATGAGATTTTGTTGAAGAAAAGATGTGTTTTTGTATTTCGCGTTTCTTTTGGGTTTGATTTTTGATAAAGTTTCATTGTTTTAGCTTCTTGAGAGAGCGCTTGAAGAATGTGGAGATGATTTGGATTCGGCTATAAGAAGTTTAAACGAGCTTCGCTTGGGATGTGCTGATAAGAACATGGGCTCTGTTGCCGGAAAATCTGATTTGGCGCCAGAAGCCAATGCCCAATTTCAAGCTCAAGGTATGCGTGGGAAAGGTTTGATCAACGAAATGCAGTCAATTATGCTATTTCTAGATTTATAAAGCTTCCTTTTGATGTAATGTTACTTTTGCCTGTGTGATCGAGGATTGTGGCTTGTATGCATGCTTGTTTATCAGAATCAAATATTGTGATTATTGAATTTGAAGGTGTATTCTTTCTGTGATTTACCTTGTGTCGATAGCAATTGATGTTCTATGAGGTCACCAGTTCTCTTGTTTGTAAGAATAGTGCAAGCAAGGCCGAAATTGAAAATACTCTTTGACAGAGTACGATATATTGACCTTAAAAATATTTCATGGTTGTGTACTTAAAAAACTGCTCATGATTGTTGGTTTTTTTTTTAACTTGACACTTTGGTTTAATTATTTATCGGTTTAATGATCTTAATAAAATTGTTCATGAGGCCTTGATTCATTAGTCATGGGCCATTTGCTTTCTTCTCCTAAAGTATCTTCTGAATAAATCATCCATAAATAACAAGCATTTCAACTATGGTTCTCTTTCCTCTTAATATATGAGAGATTCAAATGTTATGGATATCTTTGCTGTTCTAATTGTGAAACATTAGGGTCTTGCTTTGTTTTAAACTAGTTAGGCAGCGTTGCTTTAGGTTCAATCTAGATCTGGGCAGCTCCAAAAATGGCTAAGCCATCTCAGATTTATCATACATATCTATTTTCTCTTGCCTATAAGCTTCTTTACCGATTAATAATTGTTTAACCATTTTTTGTAATATTTTTCTTTCTTGAATGCTTCTTCAGTTCCATATGTGAGTGAATCTACAATTATATTACTTCAATATTTGTTTTAGCATATTTAGGTGCTTTATCTTCTCTTTACTTATCTTGGCTTCCTTAATTTTCACTAATATATGGATTTTTTTTTTTTTTTTTGCCACTCTTTTGGTTGTCTGGTGTAGAAAGAATTCTTTATGCTAAGCNTATTTAGGTGCTTTATCTTCTCTTTACTTATCTTGGCTTCCTTAATTTTCACTAATATATGGATTTTTTTTTTTTTTTTGCCACTCTTTTGGTTGTCTGGTGTAGAAAGAATTCTTTATGCTAAGCCTTTTCCCTGACTCAATGTCAGTTTCCTATCACCTGGGTGTGATTTACCAGCTTGTTGGTTTCTATGTATGCCATTATCATCAACACCTGCATAATCGCCTTTACACGATCAGAGGGAACTTTGTTTCTACATACTTCTTTGGTCTTGATTTATTTTCACACGTCTCGGTCTCTTGTACCTTTTACACTCTTAAATCTGGTAATGCTGTCTTTGCAGTATCTTACTCATTATACTTAATCGACGGAATTTTATTAGTTTTTCCCTTTCCATGCTTATCCACCTACCTACTATATTATTTTACCTGTCCCTTCCCATATCCAGATGCACTGAATATATAAGTCTAGTAAAGTGCTAACAAGGTCACATTTATGCTCTTGCAACTGCATGCTATGTACTCTGTAAAGCTTTGCTTCCCCGATAATTGGACTATGGTGTTGATTCTTGTGATGGTAATTTAAATTGTTAGTTCTCAATCGGAAGGGCACTATTTTCTTCCAGGCACAGCAACAGGTAATGGAGAACTTCCATCTACTGAGGATACATCAGTACCAAAAGTAGTCCAACTTGATGGTGCAGAGTGGGTGGAGCTTTTTGTCAGAGAAATGATGAGTGCTTCCAACATTGATGATGCTAGAGCCCGTGCGTCAAGAGCCTTGGAGGTTTTGGAGAAGTCCATCTGTGCTCGTGCTAGTGTTGAGGCAGCCCAAAGTTTTCACCAGGTTGGTCACTGTCATAGGTCACTCTATAATGCCTGTTTTTGGTGGTTTATTGGTGAAATGAGAACCAGAGAGGGGTTTGGTTATAATTGACTAGTGGGTTCTATAAGGTGGTGTTGATATTTGCTTGCTTTATTATAGGAAAATAAGATGCTCAAGGAGCAAGTAGAAGCACTTATTCAGGAAAATATTGTTCTCAAGCGAGCTGTAGCTATTCAGCATGAGCGTCAGAAGGAGTTCGAAGATCGGAGCCAGGAGTTGCATCACCTAAAGCAGTTGGTGTCCCAGTACCAGGAGCAGTTGAGAACACTGGAGGTCAGGTTCATGAAACACACAAAACACAACCACAGTTAGAATGAATGGATCCTTGAATCTCATTGTCACAGGGTTTGCTTCTATTTACAATTTTTCGAATCTAATAATTAGTAATTGATCTTGTGATTCACAAACAGGTTAACAACTATGCATTGACAATGCACCTGAAGCAAGCGGAGCAGAGCAGCTCTATCCCAGGGCGTTTCCACCCTGACGTTTTCTAATAATTGTTGAGAACATTGTTTTGGCAATGCGGATAACATACATAGTTCACCTTTTAGCACGATGGATGGTTGTGGTGCTCTGATGATATAAATGGTGCTGAAGCTTGTATTCTCACGTCATTGGATGCACATCCATACAGGGGTTCTTCCTTTTTCATGTTATTAGAATAGGCTTGATCAAAGGCACATATAGTCCAACACTCTTATAGGATCTTGTTTTTGAAATTTCTGTTTTTCATTTGAAGTGGGTATAACGTTCATATATGTTCTTATACATGACCGTTTTATTTGTTTCCGAACTCTCTTCGTAAGCGCCCCTCATTTATGAAATTATTCTGATGTTAACCATTTTGACCATTGAATCTTCTTGATGGTCTCAACCATGCATGACTTATTGATGACACGATAATATCCGTGTGTAAAATGAACTCTTCCAAAACAACTTATCCAAAAAGCATCACTTGTTATAGACGACATAGCTGTCACCAATTCAGCTAATCATAAATAACAAATATGAAAATGGGCACGGTAGCAGACTGCTATGTTTGCCGAAACAATAGCGGATCCAATAGCTGCTTCAGCGGCTGCAATGGCTATAACAAAAATTGTTTTTGTGCAATTGTCAGGATTAGCTTCAATAGTGTTGCTTTCCACTGCCTGACCACGCTAGTGAAATGATTGCAAGCATGTTTCTAAACCACGAAAGAGACGGCATTGACAATTTCCTTGGAACTTTGTTAAAGACTACTGCTTGACTTAACAGCTTGTGTAGTTTTGTTGTTCCTATGGGCCATGACTCATGAAGCAGTCTCTGAAACTATTGGGTTGACTTGATTCACTCTTTCTTTAGTGTGCTTTTGGTGGGATCCACGTATGTCCATGGCTTCATTGCGCAACCAGCAATAGAGAAACCCTATAATGGGTTGTGCTCTGGGGTGGGGCCGCCAATTTGTAAAATTTCTTGCAACAAAGGCAAGATTATTCTTATTTGCTCCTGTGCCTTGCTTACATCATAAGCCGTGTACTGCTTTTCTGTGTCGAATATATACTTTTCGTTTTAGTTGATTTGGATGGATGCAATATTCATCTCGAATTATCGATGATTAAGTATGGAAAATCAGTTTGTTTCTCTTTTGCAAGATTTACTCAGTAAGAACCTTTAAAACATGTAGAAACAAAAACTCGTTTTCCTCCAACAGCACAATAAATTATTTGATTCTATCCTACTTTCATGGAACATCAACACCACAGTTTTCTCCACGAAAATCCAAGTTAACAGTACAGATATTTTTATTCATATAGGAAAACTGTACATACAAACTGCATGGTACATATATTATTGGAAGTCTATCATGTACATGAAGGGGGACTCTTTCTAGTTTGCTTCCACCTGCTACATCGTACATTCATATTCAAACCAAATAGTTGCATGTTTACAATTGGTGCATAGGAAGATACTCGAAAGCAAATCTATCTAGCTAGCTAGCTACCTGGGTTAGTTGGCATCTATATGGAGGCCAAGCTTCATTGGTAGAAATTTTGATTACACAACTTTTGGAAGTAATTTGCCTAAAGATGATCAACCTCCAGGGCAAAAAGAAAAGAAAATTAATTACATATACAAAACGCTTTCGAAACATGAAAATTAATTACATATGTAGGGCTTGGACTTCTATTTTTTCTTTTTCCACCATCTTCGCACTCACTCAGAAGGCTGTGAGTAGCTTTCCTCCGTCCCTCATCATTCTTCTGAACTCATCAAAATTGACCATGCCATCTCCATCGGTGTCAACCTTCCTGATCATCTCTTTGCAATTCTCAATCTTTCTACCTTCGTTCAACCCTAAAGAAGACAACACGGAACCCAACTCCTCCACCGAAATCAACCCATCTTTATCTTTGTCAAACACATCAAAAGCCTCCTTCAAATCATCTTCTTCATCATCTCCCTCCTGATCACCATCTTTCCCATCTTGGCCACTCGCGCCAGCGCGCTGGCTTTGACCTAGCATGGTTTCGTACAGCATGCAAAACTCGTCAAAGTCGATCGACCCGTCTCCATTGGCGTCGACCTTCACAACCATATCTTCAACTTCTTTATCCGTGACCAAGAGCCTCAGATTCTTCAACGAGTCTTGAAGCTCCTGCTTCGCTATGAACCCATCTCCGTTCTTGTCAAAGGTGGCAAAAACCCTGGTGAGATCCGCTTTCTTGTATGCACTTGTCGTCTCTCTGGGTGATGGAACTTGTCGAGCCGCAACAGTGGTAACAGTACTAGAAGTAGCAGTGGACGTCGCTGAAGGAGTTTTTGAAAAGAAAGACTGAATCCATGCATGGAACCTCTTGGTGGGAAAAGGAAAGTAAAAATTAACAAAGCCAGCAACGAACAAAACCACCAACACCAGTACAGATACAAACACCATCTTGGTTATCCTTCAGCACAACGGCCAAAGAAGTTAAGATGGAGATGAAGATGAAGACGAAGATGAAGACATAAGAAGGGGAAGAAAGTTGAAAAGAGATAAGAGGTTTGTTGAGTAAAAAAGTAGTATAGTGTCATTGAAGAAGAGTAGAAGAAGATACGCGGTATTCGGTGAAGTTTTTGATCCCCACAAACCGCGTGAACTGTAATAACTAGAAAAAGAAAGTACACCACATGAAAGTGCAACATAAGTAGATGCTGCAATGTGTCTACCCAACTATTCTTTACTTCTAATTTATTAAGAAGAATCAATTCTATCATTTTTTTATTTTATTTTTTTTTAGAAGGATAATTAATTAGATGCTACCTATTTATATATGACTTGTTATTAAATTTTAATTTTTTTGATTTAATTTTATATATTTTTTATAGTCATTTATTTTTTAATATAACGGTGAAAAGAGTTGTTGAGTTGACTAAAAAAATTATTTTTTTTTTTATAAATCATAGTAAATCAAATATTAAATTTTAATAGTATATATATTATGTAAATTGATTTTACTTAATAAAACAAATTGATGTTATAGACAGACACCAAAGCACTTTATCAGCCCACATGCCAATCTGCTTTTGCTTTATCCAGAAGTATTTTTGATGACTTTGTGTGGACTTGAGTGAGAAGCAAAGCATAGCCATTGAATGAATATATAAGCACTGCGCTTGCTATCCACAGGACAGCCATACAACAGAATCGTTCTAGGGTTTTCTCTTTTGTCTTTCGGAAAGCATTAACTTTCTTTACCAGCTTTCCTCCCCGGACAGGAACCTCCATTAATGCGACGCATTTAACCAAGACGTAACACTTTCATCTTACCAATTTACTTGGAAAGCATCCAGAAGAGAACAAATTGAAGTCGATTCCAGTCCAAAAAACTATCTCAAATTTCTCCCAAAGTTGGACCACTTCTCCCTCGTTTGTGCCATATTTTAATTGGGTATCGATAAAGTTGGTAGAAAAAAATGGTTTACCTTTCCCAAGGGACATCTCCCTATAAATAATTCAACATTTATTAAATTATCGTTAGTGGTTTAATTATATAATTAAAAGTGTTTTTGGTTGTATTATCCAATTATAAAGGATAAAGTAAAAAAAATGAATTAAATTAATATAAGACGACCATAAATGACACAATAAGATAAAAATCAAAATTTATTTTAATCAATAAATGAATAGCATGAAGTTTTATTTATTTATTTAAATGGCCTATTGACTTGGGTTAAAAAATATTAAAATTATAAGAATCCAATGCTATGTATGGTATGCAGGTACATGTGTCACCCACCCTCATCCTTGTTTAATTATGGTATTAGATGCTTGGCTAATATCAACTAAGATTTGCAGAAGGATCAACGATGATCCTATAGTTGGATAATTTTTTTTTTTTTAATTTGAAATTGATATTTTTTTTTAAGATTTGAGGTTTGTGGTTTAAATATAAGGAGGGGTAATTTAGTAATTTTATATGTAAATAGTTAGGTAAATTATATAAAAGTTAGGGAGTAGTTATTTTTCAAAATCCTTTTCAAAATTTGGCTATTTGTTATAAATTCCCGAGTTATAAAGTCTTATTTTAAATGGAAGGGTAATTAAGACATTTAATATAGGAATAGTTAGGCAGATAAAAGGACTCATTAACCATGGTTATTTTTCAAATATCCCCTCAATTTGGATTATTTTGGTTAATTTCCCAAACTCATTCATACAAATCAAACAAGATATGTAGTCTATTTTTAATTGTTTAATTAGTTTTTTCTTCTCTTCACATTAAGCCACGTCGAATTTATGAATTCTTAATTTGAATAAAAATTAATTCAACTTTCTTGCGTATGTTGTAGGGCTGGACAAAATTACCCGATCCGACCCGACTCGTTGGGTTTTTGTCGGGTTAGCTCATAAAAAAAACCCGAATTCGGGTCCAAATTTCTAACCCGATCGGATTCGGGTTTTTCTCGGGTTGGGCCCTAAGAACTCGAAACCCAACTCGACCCGAAACTAATATTAAAAATAAATTACAAACACCAAAATTCAAACTCTTTACCTTTTATAATACGTTTGACAAGATTACCACTCGGCTACAACTCATTTTATGTATACTATGTAAACAAATTTTATTTATCATATAAAATTATTTAAATAAACCCGACCCGAACCCGATCCGAAAATTCCAAAATTGCAATACTTTCCCAACTCGACTAACCCGACCAACCTGAACCCGAAGAGTTCAGTTTTTCCAAAACCCAAAGTCGGGTTTAATTTTATTGACCCAATCAGGTTTGGGTTTTTTGTCGGGTTGGGGCAAACCCGACCCGACCTGATCCGTGCCCAACCTTAGTATGTTGGGTCAAACATGGCATGTGCCATCCTTGGGCTTTTAATCATCTTAATGAACTAGGACTATAGCCCAAAGCAAACTCGAACTGAAGAATTGAAGATTATTGGACGATTTGGTATTTGGCTATTCGTGTTCGAGAGTTTAAATTGACTTTTGGTTAGTATTAGTATAGTAATACTTGTTTAGTTTTTTTTTTTTTTCAATTTTTATGACAATAAAAATAAATTGCAATCTAATATACANTTAAATTGACTTTTGGTTAGTATTAGTATAGTAATACTTGTTTAGTTTTTTTTTTTTTTTCAATTTTTATGACAATAAAAATAAATTGCAATCTAATATACATAGCCAATGATGGGCCTATGTTCCTTGGAAGCCATTATGGACCTGAGTGGAGGCCTCAAATTTCAGCTTATGCACATTGATTTGGATCGTGCCGAGGCCCATAAATTAGGCCCAATAAGTAATTACAAAACAAACAATCATACAATGGAGATCATATCCATTAACCTAGTCATGAGCTTTTGATAGTTTTAGGGTGACACATTCCATTTGTCTCGAAGCCAAATCCACTTTTGAAGTCAGGCCCACTAAAATCAAAGGCAAGCTCTTCGCTCTCTGTATGATTGTGCGCATCTTCCCTTCCCCAGAGAAAGTTAAATCCAAGCAACATTCAACGATAACGAATGATCCAATTTTCGATTTCTTTAACAATTGGAACTTACGAAAGAAGAGCTGCATTTGCATCCCAACCACGTGATGGATCATCAATTATTGTGATTGGGCCCATTTCAAAAGAGAGTTTGTTGTTAAAGGGCCCATTACACTGTTCATAACTTTTGTCCCGTTTAGAATGTGTCTTGTTCTGTCTGGGGGTTGTTGGCTTAGTTTGATCATTATGAGTTTTTGCTAGAGTTAACAGGCTGTTAAACGACCCCATGAAAGTGACCACAGCGGAGAGATACAAGCCCTCTTCTTTCTCCATCAATCCCGTCCCATTACGCCTTTATTCAGTTGGAAGATGATCACATTCACATGCTCCTACCACGACCATTGCCTTAGGATGGTCCCACGACCACACTGCCCAATCCGTGATCGACATCAATTACAATTTATTTGTAAAACCTTTCTTTCATCTCGCCTTTTTCTCTCTGTAATACATTTACCGCAAATTTAAAGGATGAACTTACTAAATAATATTATTTTGAAATTTAATAAAAAAAATAATTTAATGAGCAAACGTTTTAATGGGTACCCTCTTGATGAGATGTCATTTCTATTAGAAATTAAAATTATTTCCCTCAAATTGGTTATTTTTTCCAATTTTTTAAATTTAATTTGAAAAGTAACATAATTATTTGTCATCTGATATTTTCAACCCTTAATAAAATTATCAAATTATTCTCTATTATAAAAAAAAAAAAGACAATTTATCCAAACAGTATAAAAGGATAACTTTCATTGAATAAAAAATTAAAAAAATTGTATTTACGTTAACATATATAATATTAGAAATTAATTAAATGTATTTTTGTAAATTCGTAAATTTATTTAGAAACAAATGTTTAAGTATGTTTACAGAAAATAATAAAAAAAATTATTGGATGAGAGATAGTCTCATATAGTCATATTAGAAAATTTCCAAAAATATGCCAAGTGCATAAAAGATATTTAATAATTTATTACTAATTTTAGAAATGAATTAGGTATTCGTACTTAATTTAACCAAAAAATAAAAGTAAAAAATAATAATAACAGAATGGTACGGATGGAGGGTGAAGTGTACGTAGGAGTGAGAGGATCAGATGGCAGAGGCGCCTCGTGCACCCCTGCCCTGACTGTCAAAGAAAAAAAGCAATATTGAAAAATTCACTGCTGATTTGGAGGGTAGCTGATAATGGGTCCCGCTTATTAACAGCACGCTTATGGTGATAAGAGAAACATCTAATCATTCCCTCTGCGCTTCTTTTGTCCTTTCTCTGCTGCCTTACCGCACGGCGCACGCTTGCCTCGTGCTCATCTCATTTCTCATCCACTCTCGTCTCACGACACAGCCAGCCTTTCCATTCGGATGTATAAAAATATATCCCGGAATGAAAATAAGAATGAGAGTAGAATATTCTTATTTTTGGTATTTGATTAAAAATAAATAAATTAGAGAATA
>JANLJB010028914.1:0-12543 GCA_026212285.1 Bursera cuneata | reverse complement strand
TGCCTCTTTTTATAATTTTTTCTCTCTCTAAAATAGATTTCACCAACCAAGGAATAAAGCTTCAAGTGAAAACGTTGTAAGGAATAAGGATATTGACATTGACGTGGAATCCAGCAGAACACTAGTCTTGTTTAGAAACTAGAGTTTGAACAAGAAAAATATCTCCTAAGCTAAGGGGCACTTTTAGGATTAAAGAATTAATATCTACTAACATGAAATGAAAGCAATGTATAGGAATCAAAGAAGAGGAATTTTGCCAAGGTTTTTAAATCTTAATTAAAAAAAAATATTTTTTTAAGTTTTAATTTAATAAAAGACTAAAACAAATAATTTAATATCTTAAAAATTGGATTAGACATATAATTTAAGATTTGATAAACGAATAATTACAAAATACATCCCCTAACATCGGTGAGAAATTTAAAAGTAATTGAAAAACAGAAAATTCATAATATCTCATAAAGCAAATAATAAGTTTCATTAGCAGTTCTTTGAGACTTATTCATTAGAAACGTTTGATGTGAAACATCAATTGTAATTGTGACGGATTGTGAAGGTGACAGGAGGACCGATTAGAATCACATTATTCTTAACCAACCAAGGTCATGTCATGTCAATTGATAAATAAATTAATAATTAATGTTTTAAAGTTTAGAGCGAACTTTAAGAAAAAGTGTGCGTTCAAGGCACGAAGAAATTGATCCTCTTTCCCTCATTTAAAACACGTTTGTTGTTAACACTACAAAAGAATCCATTTGTCAATTTTTCTATCCTTATTATTGCTCTTTCCAACAATTTAGTTTTAAATAATGGAGTAATCTTAATATATATTTTAATTATATATATTAAATTTTTAATAAAATAATTAATTTAATATAATTTTTAAGATAATATAATAATTTTTATGATTGCAATACACAAATTTTTAAGACTTAACACATCAAATACCTTGTTGAACTTTCAATTGACAAGCAATTGTTTATATTCACATTAAAAAAAAAAAAAAAAAAAAAAAAACCAAAAAAAAAAAAAAAAAAAAAAAAACCTAAACTCTCAAAATTTTGTCTAAATAACCCTTCAACCCTATTGTAAAGTTAGTAACTTATAAACCCCTCACTTTTCGCTTCACACACACTTGTATAAAGAGACGATATATAGAGTACTTGCATTATTGATCATATAATTAGCATCTTGTTCCTCGCAATGGTACCCTTAATGTTGTGATGAAAATATTAAGAGAAAATCAAATATCATCGGGGAGGTTTACATTAGATTCAATTTCATCCTTTAGATATCGTTAAATACCATAACATCTTTTCAACTTTAAATTCAATTTATTTGTACATCACAAAATTACTGAAATTTTTAGTTTAATGAAAAACATGTTTACAGATATTCATGCCAAAGTCATTAATTTATCAATCTAATTATTCAAAATATTTTATAATATGGACATAAACCGACAATCATAATCGTTTTAAAAAAGTGTTTTTGAACTTAAAATGTCATGAAATTTTTACTATTATTTCATATATATATGTGCCTACGTGAACCCTATAAATTTAATTTTTTTTAATTATACATTAATTTATTAAAATTTAAAGAAGTGCGGTTGCCCAAGTTTTAAAAGGATTTATAAGATATTTTACACTTATCTACATATTGAATTTAAGGTTAATGGGTGTTATTATATATCTATAAAATCTCTGGAACGAAATTGTATTTAATACAAATCTTAGGAATGATATTTTATTATCCTAAATATTAAATATATAATTTTTTTGGTTGTTGTGTGGTGTATGCAATTTGCTTCAATTTGTAGTCGGGAGAATGATAATCCCTATCGATTGTTCAAAATTATCCTAATAGTGGTGTGAATGTCTTATTGAGATTTTTGTGTGTCCTAATCAATGATGTGATATATAATGAGAAGTTTTTTACTTTTTGAATTGTGTAAACATGTAATTTTGTGTGTGTGTATGATTTTATACTATCACTATGACTTATTTGAAAATTAAGTGTGAATTGCCTTTATGCATGTCCAATTGTATGCATGCATTTACATACAAGTCTCTTTTTTCTCTATTGAAAGCTACAAAAGTAAAAACGATTTATAATATTTTTATGGTCTTGATTTAAGTAAAAAAAAAAAAAAACCATTTTATAGTTTGTCAATTTATAAATTGGGAACTTTATTATTATTATTATTTGTATGAAAATATTATAGGGTCAGGCTATTGGGACTTAATTTTTTTGATTTAATTTCACACACTCCTTGATAGCCATTCATTTTTCTAATCTAACGGTGAAAAAAGCTGCTGAGTTGGCATAAAAAAACAACTTTTTAACTTCTCTTTTTCATCCATAGATTGCAGTAAATCAACGGCTGTCAAAAGGTGTGTGAAATTAAGTCAAAAAAATTAAGTTCCAATAGTCTGACCCAATATTATAATACTTCTTGCATGGTAATGATAAATTGTCTTATTCTTTAGATCACGTTTATATATGATCTATTGTACCTACACATTTAGGTGCACGACTTTTATTACTCAATTGAAAGCTACACAAGAGAAAAACAATTTATAATATTTATATGGTCTTGATTTCTTCTTTATAGGGTTAAGGGTGGAGGATAAATATTCGGATCGGATGGGTCGGATCGGCTCGGGTGAAATGGAGAAACATTACAAATAACTAAATGGAAAAACAACGTGAAGTGAAGCGTTTCATAAAGAGCTTTCTATACGAGGATAAGATCAATGGATCATTAAATGGAAAACTTGAGTTAGACGAGAGGGGCCTTGATTGATTTCTGTTGGCGTGCTACACTGTACGGTCGTAGGCGTGCAGCCGACATGTCGACTTTTGCCGACTTAGAAGAAAACAAAAACAGCAACTTTGAGGCGAGCAGCGGCATCTTCTAAGAAAAGTGCCACCTTCCTCCGTCTCTCGTGCCAACATTTCGGTTTCTTTTGTCAAACAACTGAGGTGAAATGTCTAAATTAATTAATCACAATTTAGTTAAGAAAACAACAGCAAGATATGAAATTATAATAAAGGTTAGGTGATACGTAAACGAATTTCGGCCACACAAACGTCTATATTAGACTTATATATAGTCATTCACGTGACGACCCTTAACTTTTTGAGAAAAAAAATGTTTGATCCCCCTCTTATTGCTGGTCTTTAATTGTTTTGTGTATAAAAATCTATCAAAAAATAAAAGATAAAACAGAATTATATTATTGTTGTTCGTCGTTATTCAATGATAACTATAGATGTCAATAAATAATTTAGCTCGATCAAGAAAATCTTTTCGAGTAACCACTGCTTTATAGGAGTAGAAATGAAATTGCGTCATAAGATTTGCAATCTTAGTATATAAATAAATAATCGGCATACAAAAATTTCATGTTCGATTTTGAATTAGTGGGTTGGAAGTGATGAATCGAAGTCTTAACGGATGTAAAAGTTATTTGTCGACAAAAGAGATCAAAGGGTATCTTCAACTTTTTGGAAGGTTAAGAAAATCTTCAGTTTTCGATAAATATTATCATGGCAACGACTATTCTGGTTCAATGGACTTGGAGGATCAAAAGCATTATTATACTTTTTTAGAACAACGTGTTCAATTATAATGTTAATGAAATTCTTCTAGAGTTTCCTTCTTTATAGATATATGACCTCGAGAAGTGAATTTGAAAATGTCTTCGGGTTTGCCGGTCAATGAAGGCAGTTTTACTCGAGCTTCATTCAATTAATACAAATAAACAATGTCTTCGTTGTTTTCACAATGTCAACTTTTTTGACCGAAAAGAAAAGAAGCTTCGATCAGTTGTATATGTACAAATAAATAAGAATCTTATTGAGAGGTATGTATCATGATTAACACGAAAAATATAATAAAAAACCAATTAAATTATGAATTGTGTCAATTTTTTCCATGACCTTTAAAATATTTTTATCGTTTTTCGTAACATATGCTATTTTATTTGGTATACTGTTCCCTTTAACATATCCTAACAAATGTTCCGAATTCTTCCCTTTCCTCATACTTTTATCCGAAATTTTAATTTAAGGATTAAGATGAGAAGTACGTAGTTAAGAAAAAGATAGTACAAATTTATTAGAATCCAAGATTGTATATATTGACTTAATTGGAGTTGGAGTGCCTTAAATGAATTATTTTATTATATTTAATGATTCCTTAAAAACAAAAAATTCAATACAGATTAATAATTGTGACTAATGAAAAGGATAGACACATTTTAAGACATCAAAAATGTGTATTTTTTAATTATTTTAATACTCAATCTCCTTGAAAAAGTTATGTCTTTTTATTATAAAAAATTCGACAAAAGGAAGAAAAATCTATGAACTGACCCCATTGTCTCTACCATATGAATTACGAGATTATCCCAAGGATGCCTTCGACAACCAGAGGTCACCATAGAATCCTATTCAATAAGTGGAATACGTTAATTATCCACTCTCCGATTGGACAGTAAGGGTTAAAGAAGGATAATTTCTAATTTCTATTAAATATAATAAAATAATTAATTTAATATAATTTTGAAGATAAATTAATAATTATAATAATAAAAATAAATATACTTCTAGGTATTAAGATGTGATATATTTTAAATCTATTCTAACAATAATATACATATATATATGGGGCAGGATCAGGAGACACAAATTTAAACACAAATTTATACACATATATATATATATATATATCTTATCCTAAATAAATAGGATAAACCTACGAAGACGTTGAAGTGGGAAAGAAACTTAATTGGAAAGTTGGTGAAGAAAATTAAATAAATAACAATCACTAATTAGTTACCTAATTTCTTACTGTTAAGATGAGAAGAGAATCTTAATTGGTTATCGATTTTTGAAATTCAACAAAGAATATCATTAAATAATGCAAAACGAGCACGTTTTTTCATTAAAGGAAAGCCGATGGGGATGGGAAGCCATTTGCCAATTGACTTGAAAGCCGACATCGAGCTGTCACACTAATACTATTAGTGAAAGCTGCAGAGTGAGCACATGTTTAGAAATTACCAGAAGACATGACGTACACAACTGGGATGTTAGCGCACGTGTTATTCATGCAAATATTAAATCTCTGCCAACAGCCAGAAAAAACCCAATAAAAAAACAGTAAAAAAGTATACTTCTTTTTTACCCACTTCCGTTACATTATCAACACACTAGAAGAACCAATATATAAGTCCTCCATTCCCTTCACACGATGCCTCACCCACCACCTTCCTATCATCTTCATTTTCATCTACTGCAATTTAATTATTATTTTTTGTTTATCCATGGGTTTTGAAGCTTCTCCGTGGTTGCAGTCGCTCTGCACCACTTTCTGCTTTTTATTCTTCACTTTCACTATCTCGTTTTCATTGTTCTCTTCGTTGATCTTTTTGTTCCAGAGGTTGAAACCCTGGTGTCAGTGTGAAATTTGCCGGAGTTATCTCACCAAGAGTTGGTTGAAAGATTTTGCTAATCTATGTGATTGGTATAGTCATCTCCTTGCCAAGTCGCCGACTGGGACTATTCATCTTCATGTCCTCGACAATATCATCACTGCCAACCCTGAAAACGTTGAGTACATCCTCAAAACCAGATTCGATAACTATCCTAAAGGGAAACCTTTCTCTGCTATCTTGGGTGATCTATTGGGTCGAGGAATCTTCAACGTTGATGGTGATTCGTGGAAGTTTCAAAGAAAGATGGCAAGTTTTGAGCTCGGAAGTGTCTCGGTAAGACAATATGCTTTCGAGATCGCAACGATTGAGATTCGTTCCAGGCTGATTCCTCTCTTATCATCAGTTGCTGATAAAGAAGTGGACTTAGATTTGCAAGATGTGTTTCGTCGATTTTCGTTTGATTATATTTGCAAATTTTCATTCGGTTTAGACCCTGGTTGTCTGCAGCTAAGCATGCCCACTTCAGAATTCGCAGAAGCCTTCGATCTAGCATCGAAACTATCGGCAGAACGGGCATTGGCGTCGTCATCGATGATATGGAAGATGAAGCGACTATTGAATTGGGGCTCAGAGAAGAAGCTCAAAGAAGCAATAAAGTTGGTCAACGAACTGGCTGAGAAGATGATATATCAACGGAGAAAACTGGGCTTCTCCAACAAGAACGATCTTTTATCAAGATTCATGGGTTCCATAAACGACGAAAAGTACCTCCGAGACATTGTTGTCAGCTTCCTTTTGGCGGGTCGTGACACGGTAGCCTCAGGGTTAACCAGCTTCTTCTGGTTGTTATCGCAAAATCCTGAAGTAGAGTCCGCGATTCGCGAAGAGTCAGACCGAGTGATGGGGCCAAACCAGGACATTGCCAGCTTTGATCAAATGCGCAATATGCACTACTTAAACGCAGCAATATATGAGAGCATGAGGCTATATCCGCCTGTGCAATTCGATTCAAAATTCGCTCAAGAAGATGATGTACTACCAGATGGTACATTTGTGCGAAAAGGCACTAGGGTTATGTACCATCCATATGCAATGGG
Organism: Bursera cuneata; assembly: GCA_026212285.1. Taxonomy (NCBI): domain Eukaryota; kingdom Viridiplantae; phylum Streptophyta; class Magnoliopsida; order Sapindales; family Burseraceae; genus Bursera; species Bursera cuneata. The sequence goes on along the minus strand of JANLJB010028914.1, from coordinate 5,999 downwards.
TCGAATGGAGAGTATCTGGAGTGCTGATTGTCTCCAATTCAAGCCAGAGAGATGGTTGATGAACGGTGCGTTCGTGCCTGCAAACCCATTTAAGTATCCAGTTTTTCAAGCTGGGGTTAGGGTTTGTATCGGCAAGGAAATGGCACTGGTGGAGATCAAAAGTGTGGCTCTTGCCATTATCAGGCGCTTCAATGTCCAGGTTGCCGACCCCACTCAGCCACCTCGGTTCGTCCCTGGTCTTACTGCTACGGTAAGGGGTGGCTTACCTGTAAAGGTTCAAGAAAGGGAAGACTAAGAAAGTACACACCGCACGACCGCCATTGTTAGATGGATCATGCAGAAAGCTCAAAAAAGTTTCAATCAATATACTTGGTATCATGCCGTTGGGGGCTTTGTCAGGCTGTACATATCTGCTTCATAGTTCGGCCGATTTGCGCCTTCACTTTTGCTTTTTACTTTTTAGTTGAAAAAGACTTGTATATATATTTATATATCATATGCTTTTAATTAACTTGTTTTTCTTCATTAATTAGGCTATTAATTAAGTCCTTTACTTATACATATGTTAATTAGTATTTTTAAAATTTAGTAATTCAACTATATCTTTTGATATAAAAAATGAAATCTAGGCAATTTTTAATTATTCTATCAAAATTACCTAACTAATTATTTTAAAATAATTTAATTAATAACTACCCATTTATGTTTGAATTCTAATCTTGAGTGAGGACTGCCAGATTTTTTGACCATATTAATTTCCGTGGAGTTAAAAGTCAAAGCAAAGTAATTATATCTATGCATGGCGCTTTTGAATAAATAAGTGCAGGCTGAAACTTGGAATTTACATTTGGTATAATGGACGAGGAAAGACGTGGGTATGATTGATTTGATAATTAAAGATAGGCTCAATTGAATCTGCAAGATCATCTTACGTGGTGGAAGCTTCGAATATATCATAATCTCTTAATCTTAAATGTTTTATAAAGTATTTTAGATGAAGTTTATGATTAATAACAATTATAAAAAAAAGTAATCATACATTATATATTAATCTTTATAATGCATCGATTATATAGGGTGTTTTCAGAAACCTGATAAATGAAGATCAATAAAGAGTCTAAAGTCCTTATTCCACAGTAAAAAAGAGCCAGAGATGATCTAATGAAATAATATTATCTTAGATTAATCAAAACATTGGACTATTGAAAGTTGTAGGCAAAGAAGTATTGAGTGATACTTTCAAGAAGAATAAGGAAAATTCCATATATATATATATATATATATATACTTGAAAGTTTAAGCAGCAGGGACTTAATTAAGACAGCTGATACCTACCCATATGGCATGGATAACGTTGGTTACCTGTAGTATATTTTAATAATTTCTTCCTCAAACTGAGTCATGCATCGTCAAACATACAGATGCTCACACAGCGATTTCACATTTAGGTTTTCATGGGGCCAACCGATAGCATAGTTTCGTTAGGCAACTGTTAGCTTATAGGTAACTAATGCATGATTTGAAATATAAATTTGAAATGCGCAACATTATTTTATTAAAGGTTCAAATTTAATCATCGTAAATTAATGACCTTTTTCTTCATATCTAGGAGTAGGAGTTGATCATATATATATATATATATATTTATATTATCATGAATTTCTCAAAGGACCATATATAAAAGCAATTGAAATTGTTGCACTTGATCACTGCAAAATATGATTTAATAAATATGATTTTGCAAAAATATATATGCAATAGACGCTGCTATTTTTGTCTCTCTCTCTCTCTCTCTCTCGCTATATATATATATATAATTCTAACCAACAAATAGCTAAGATATTATTTGTGTTTCTCTCAATAGTAAAATCCTGTATATAACTATATATATTAAGAGTTACACAAGGCATTATTAGGTAGATATCCTTTTCATGAATGACACATTTAGCACGTAATTGCAGATAAATGGTGATTGAAGAGTCTTTTCCTATCATCTGGAAAGGAGAAGAAAAACTCCCCTATGAAGGAATTTTAAACAGGAAACAGGAAGATTAGGTTTCTCATATGGGAATGACGACAACTATAATAACTAACCCTTTAAGTATTAGAGCTGATCGAACTCCTATTCAAGATGTATATCTACTCAGATTATAAGATATATAACTTCGACTTGGAAGCAGAAATATTCTAGATAGGTGACAAGCAATTAAATGAAAATTTATTAGGATTACGTGAGATGTTTTTTGGTATTATATGACCTACTGTGTCAAAGACTAATTATCAGGAAGATATGACTATCGAATTGATGAGGACGGGTGCAAATGAAATGCTTTATATGCTGCTCAATTTCCCTTTATGGAACTCATTCCACACAATATACGTAAGAGAAACACACGAGGTCGATCAATTAACTAACAGAGTTTTCAAGCATATGGACCATTAATTATATCTTCTCTCTAACTCTGTGATGTATGCAATGATGCACCCCGGCATAGCTGTTGGAGTTCACAACAGCACATTGAAGGCTGTCTTCAAGTGGTCCTCGTATATACCAAATAAAAGCAATCGATCTAGTGGTGTTTGTGGTGAACGTGATGATGCTTGGTAGCAAGCTTTCATGAATGAGGGCCTACATTATATATGTATCAACTATTAAGAACAGTGAATGATACATATGCACTTAGTCAATGCGACTTCTAACCCAACAAGAATACGAAGGGCAGGCAACTTTTCGATGGAGCTAAAAGGTATTAATTTATACATTGAAATAAATGCATAAGTTAGGTTGCGAATTAATATATAAATATGGCATATTTCTATGACGTTGTACTTCTTACAATGTAAATTATGATAGAAATCATGCATTATTAGCTAGATTAAATTATATTTTATTTTGAATTGAATTATACCCAACCCATCATGTTTTTAGCTCAAATACTATTCCTTAAAGAGAGAGAGAGAGAGAGAGAGAGAGAGAGAGAGAGAGAGAGAGAGAGAAGGAGCATATCATGTTTATTGCATTTGACGCTTTCTCTTACAATATTCATAGAATTGCTTGACCGCCGCATCGGTACTGCCTTCATATGCAAATTATTCAACATATATTACTAGCTTTAATTTGAGACGTATGTAGGCTAGCTATGCTAATAATAAGCCCTTGTCGGCGATGCATGTCATGTCAAAGTGGCCTAAATATGCTTCTACCTAGCAAGTTTGAGAGATTAAGTTGGAGAACAATTTACGTAACTTTTGAGATTGTAAACCTAAAACTTGTAATCCTAGCAACAGAGTCTCTGCTGGGGCTAACCATTAATGTGCATTCTCGACCTTTCTTTATTATTTATCTATAATTTACTTAAGTCATGTTGTCCATTCAGCACGATCTCAATCCTGTTTGATTCTTCTTGAGAAAAAAGAGGAAGAGAACTGTATCAGCCACGAGAGAAATATGCAGAAAGACAGCACCAGTAGTTTTGTTGACTTTTAACAGATTATAGGATCTTCAAGTAATCATAATCACTCGTGACCAAGATTTATTTAATGTACATAATCGGAAGGCCACAGAATCAAGGATATGTGCTCTACTTTCATAATTGTATTTTACCATCTTAATATTATCCAAGAATTAAATAATTAAGGTAGAAAAGGATCACATAGCAAAGCTTATAAAAATTAATAAAATAGAAGCCACTTCATATATTGGAACACATTTGAGGATTTTAAGTTACACCGATCAATTCAATTCATATTGATAGTGCGTATACGTATAATTTTATGATGATAGCTCATTATCATAGTGAACACTTTCTCCGAGCATATACTGGTATTTTAGGTCTGCTATCACCTCAGCTGTCAAAATTTGACTGTATTTGCAAGATACAAATCAGAAACCTTAAGAAACTTATCCATCTTTCTTCTTTCTTCTCTTTTTGCTTTCTCATCAAAAACTTTCTTTTTCAATGTTTATTTGATGTGATATTCTATGCAACTCGGTCGAATTTGATTTAATGATAAGAACTCAACTTTACTTTGACATGATAGGTGACTTACTCACTTCGCATGATGCATCATGAAAATTTTCTCGTCCGACACTTTTTCTTCGATGGTTAGGTTATAATGCGGCGGTAGAGGAAGTGCCAATTGAAAAAAATTCGTAGTGCTTCCATGTTTTACACAAGGAGCTATTGCCAACCCCTCATCACCACTTTTGAGATCTTCAACTCCTCAAAATTCTGAACAAGTACAGACAGTCATGTCAACAATTGATAGGCTTGGGACTTGGAAATTGAAAATTGAGAGGTGAACATTTAACAGCTAATACATTTTAATTGTACTTGGTATCATGTTAATCAAACGTGACTATTATATATCAATTGAAAGAAAACAAGTTTCAAGGTGGTTTTACAAATTTAAAAAGAGTCTGACTGCTAGAGATACCGGATTGATACTACCATCAATAGCATACAAATCTGTAACACGCGGGGATCCCTCAGAATGATTTGATTAAGTAAAATAAAGTTATATTATACAAGAAGAAATCGAAATTACAGCCAGTTGTAAATAAAAATAGTATCTTCTTGATTCCATATCAAGAATATCGATTTAATTAATTAGAAGATGACTGATTCATTAGTGTTTAATAAAAGTCCCCTTGATAGGTATCTTGGATGCATGAAACAAAACTCGATACTCCACTATTTCAAACTAGATTATGTTACAGTAGAGTGTGACAAATGAATCTAAATCCTATTTTCAATGTCTAAACTTGTCAGAAATTTGAAATATATATATATATATATATATATATATTAGTGGCTGAAATGACCTTCAAAATTTTTGTTGAACCTCAAGTCACGTAACCAGAAATTTATTTTAGGTAGTCTTTAAAGAAATTTTGACAATCTCTTCAAAATAATTTATTAATATGTTCATATTAGATAGCAATAAACTAAATATTATTAATCGTTTTACATTTAATTTTTTTATATTTATTATATTTTCAATTAAATATAAAATAATTTTTTTCTTTGTTTATAATTTGACCTTATGATTCATAATATTTAAATTTTTATAAAATGACCAATAAAAACTCGACTTCTTTGAAAAAAATTAATTTATAGGATATATTTATATAGGGATATTAATATATAACTCGTTTAATGTAAAAGTAGATGATGATTAGTTTTTCTAAATTTCATAGTGGTCTCTATATTAATTTTATGAATATTATTTTTTTTAAGAATTTAAATGGTCTAATTTTAATTTTTTTAGTAATATGTTATATAATTTTATTATTCCAGAATATTTCATTTATATATATTTAATTTAAAAAAAAAAAGAGTTGGGGTGCGGGTGCATATCTAAATCTTCAAGTTAAAAAAAAATTCATTCCACAAAATTTGTCAAAATGTTCTGAATAATATTATTTTAAAAATTTAACTTAAACAAACATTAATATATTGTTTATATCATGAATTAAATTATTAAATTAAAAAAAATTATAGTTTGTCTCATTTTAAATAAAAATTTTAAGACTAGTGATATTTTAAATAAAAATTATAGTTTGTCCCCAAATTAGAATATGAACGCTGAATTTACATCAACTCTTTGCAATGCTGGTCTAGGAAATAACTAAAATTGTTGATGGATCCAGGAACAGATGGGCCCTTTGTTTTGGGATCCATAACAACAAGATGGCCTTGCTTTCTCCTAATATGGATTGGCAAAAAACCCAACTCAAGTTCATTTATGTGATTTCGATGTGTTGGCATGTCATATGTAATTTCCCAACAGGTGTGTGCTTGTTCTTTGAGTCACTGATGTGAAAATCTCGTTTAGTTCACTTGTCTCGTCTTTTGTTTTTGTAACTCTCTTTGTTATTAGGAGAACAATTAATAATCATGTTGAGAGTCTTCAACTCGTGTATTACATGAATCTATTTATGACACGATTAATAGCTTATGACATGAATAACAATTTTTTAAAATAATTAAGACTAA
>JANLJB010028913.1:0-12536 GCA_026212285.1 Bursera cuneata | reverse complement strand
TTACAATTTTTTAAATTAAAAACTTTATACATTTTGATCATTATACACTAAATAGCACTTAAAAGATTAAACTCATAGTATTGCTTTTGAAAAAAATACTACAACTTCATCAATATTAGCTTATCAAACATCAGTTAAATCATGCAATTTTTTTTTAATATAAGTTGATGATAAGTAGAATATAATTAAAAGTGATTATTACTTAAGAGAACAATTACTACCTCTAATTTATTAAATAATTGATCCATGAATCATAATTTAGTTGAATTAGACATATTTACCATATGATTGACATTGAAAAAACCTTTTTGTTTTATAGTTGTGTTGGTAATTTAGACTTTAAATTAACCAAAAACTTAATGCATAGAAGTCAAAAGTTTGTACCTTTTGATGTTATGTGAGAAGTTTCCAGGAAATTATAGAGATATTTCCAGGAAATTTGCATCTGATGTTGACCCATCAATTCAGCCCTAGTGTGTCGTCAAGTATCACTCATGTTTTGAAATTTCATAGCAATTTTATTTTATTTTTCTTTGTTTTTAATCTCATTTACCACTTTTAAAAGTAAGTTTGTATTTTCTAATTAATCTTATGTTTTGGAATGAAGGGTGAAACTCTAGAGAGGTTGTAAATTCGTAATTCATGTGAGAGAACAAATTGTTGGGGAGAGTTACATCTTAAATTGTATAAACAGTGGCTATATACTATGGAGAAAGCGATTTGGTGTGCAAGAACAATAAGGATAGAAATAAGAACCATGCATTAGGGATTGGGACTTGGGATTTAATTAAGATTAAATATAATATGTGACTTCTATAGATAGGACGTTGTATAGCAACAGAAATTGTATTCAAGTTAATTTTAAGTCGAAGGTCATCTCAAATAACTATTTTTATTTTTATTAAGATTCTATACATTGATTAATCTTTACTTCATTTTCTTACAAAGTAATTGATGATCATAAAATCAATGAAACTTTATATATATATTTAAGTGGAAAATATAAACGCCACTTTAGGAATTTTTTTTTTTTAACCCTACATCTATTTAATTAACGAAACCCAAGTGCCTTCTCAATTCCATTCCTGGAAAATATTTGTGCATCTTCTTATTAGAATATTGACTAAATAAAATATTCCTAAAATTCTAAAAGAAAAGAAATCATATTGGAAATAGGACAATCATATTTCAACTAGACAAAAATAAAAAATTATATTTTAAATAAGAAAGATCAATTAGGAAAGGAAGTAGATTTCTATTTCAACTAGGAAAATGAAAGAAGAAGACTTTATAAATACACTAGTCCTACATTGCTTAGATAAAAGTCGGAAAGGAACATGAGAACCTATATAAAAGAGTCTACTTCTTGGTTGCTTTTATCTCACAACAAAGTTTCTCAAATATAGTTTTAGTTCTAAGCAAAATTCCTCTCCAGTGAAATGGTGTAAATTCCTCTCTAGTGAAATTGTGTAAATTCCTCTTTAATTGGTAAGTGTTTTTCAGTGAGTGAATACTTAACTTGGGTAGAGTGGGTGTATTTTGGCGTTTGGGAGTAAAGTGAGAATCTATAAGATTGTAATAATTGTAACAATCTTTCATATAGTGAAAATTTATTGACTCTAGCAGTTTATGGTTTTTTCTTTGGTTTGGAGTTTTCTGCATAATTCTTGTGTTGTGTTTCTCTATTTTTCTCTATTATTCTCCTTGATTGTAAACAAGTGGTATTAGAGCTAAGGTTTGGCTCATGGTAGAGCATTGGAGTTTTTTGCTTAGTCCCTTGGTAGTGCACTAAAGTTTTGGTGTGGTAGTTGAATAGTTACGATTTAAGAAAATTTTGTTAGAAAGACTAATTGAAGTTTTCGTGTGGTAGTTGAATAGTTATGATTTAAGGAAACTCTTGTCAAAAAGACTTATTGTCTAAGGAGATTGGATTTTAACTATGACCATTGTGATGCCTTCAATCTTTCCTACGAGCTTACATAGTGAGTAATATTCATCTATAGTAAATTCATAAAAACTAGAATTGCATCAAGACTAGGGCTTAGAGTGCAAAACGAGATGTCTTCTATGAAGTTTAATATAGAGGAATTTGATGGGAGGATGAATTTTGGCTTATGAAAAGTACAAGCTAAAGTTGTTCTGATTCAATATGGTTTAAACAAGTTTTTGAAGGAAAAACTAACTGTTGTTTCTAGTAGTATTGCTAGTGAATCTAACAAATCCCAGATGAGTGATGAAGATTGGAAAGAACTTGATTTGAGAGCTGTAAGTGCAATACACTTGTTTTTTGGCTAAAAATGTTCTAGCTAATGTGAAGGAAATATCTACAATCAAGAAATCTGGGAGAAAGTTGAAGATTTATATCAGAGGAAGGTGCTTCAAATTGAGAATATCTAAAAGAATAGTTTTATACACTATAGATGAATAAAGGTCTAAAAATTGCGATTATCTGAGTGTTCTCAATAGCAATGTGTCAAAATTGGAGGCAATTGGAGTTAAAGTTAAGGAGGAGGATATAGCTCTAAGACTCATCTAGTCTCTTCCACTTTCTTATGAACACATGAAACCAATTTTGCTACATGAGAAGAAACAATTAGATCTCTATGAAGTTATCAATAAAACTTTTTCAGAAGAGAAAAGGTTGACTAGTGGCAATTATACTCCTTATGAGAATTTAGCATATATGGTAGCTGCAAATGGGAAGAAGAAGAACTCTAAGAAACATGAAGTAGTTTGTTGGAAGGGTGGACAATCTAGACACTTAAAAATAAAAGGTCAAAATGATGAAGCAAGTTCGGCTGGTAACTCTAAGTTAGTAAATAAAAATATTAATTGTTCCGCTAACAGTATTTCTCTCTATATTATAAGAGACGTTATTATTTTTTTAGAAGGACATTTATATCCTTATGGCATGTCACTCGGTGCCATGAAAGAGGATGTTTCTACTGGTGGGTCCATAAGAATACACATGGACATTGGTTTGGCTTTGATGCAAGATATTTGGTGGAAGGAATGTCGAGGGCTATGGAACTCTCAAAAAGCCAAAAATGGGGGTTGCACCAAAGATTTTTAACAATGATTTTCTGGCATATACCCGAAGCAAAATTCTTAAAATAATGGGTTTATTCTAAGTGGTATATACTCTTTATGGTGGAGTATGATAATTCTCTAGTTTGAGGATTATAGTTGTTGGTAAGAGATAATGTTGAACTTTATTTAGTCAAAGTGGAGATTTTTTAGAATATTGGCTAAATAAAATATTCCTAAAATCTTAAAAGGAAATAAATCGTATTGGACCTAAGAGAATGCTATTTGAACTAGGCAAAAAGGAAGAATCATATTTTAAGTAGGAAAGATTAACTAGGAAAATGAAAGGATAAGACTTGGAAAAGTACATAAATACACTAGTCTAGCATTGCTTAAATACAAATTGGAAGTAGACTTAAGAACCTAATAGATCTCAAGAGGACTTTCAAACTATTTAAAAGGTGGATCACCTTCCTGGGATAAGACCTATGGGTATTTAAAAATTTAATAGGTTCAAAAGAATACTACCTTTATTGATTTAGAAAACTCTGAACCACAAGCGCTCTTGGTATATATCTGTTGTTCATTCTAACCAAAGATGATGAGTGTCTTGTAGAACTATTCTGTGGTTATAGAACAGAGAAAGAAGTGGTAGCTTCCTTACTTTCTTAAAAGAAAAATGGTGACAAAGCAAGGACAAAAGAGGGTTAGCTGCAAAACACAGGGGCGGCACCACTTCAGTTTCTAAAAACCTTAGGCCATATTCAACCTTTGCTCTGAGAGAACGCAATCTATCAAGAAAGGTGTCTAAGATTTGTCATGTTCTCTCTAAATCAATCACTATATCATGAATAATTGGGGTTAGTCTTCATATACCCTAAGGCTATTTTAGGAATTTCATATATACTTTAATTTAATTAAATGATAAATAATCCCACTATGATTTGATATATTTTTTGTAATTTGATTAATTTGATTTAATCAACTTGCGGAGCCATATCCTCAAAAACCTTCAAGGGGCAGCTAAGGTTTATAATATGTTTACGGTTTTTGTAAACAAATTATAATAAAGCCTTGCAAACCCTAATGAGAGTAAGGCCACCCTTTGCATGAGTCCAACATATATACTTAAGTCCATACATATATTTAGCCCAAGGTCAAGCCCTATTTGAGTCTAAACAACATTTAAACTTAATCTTGTTATTCTGCTCATTATCAGGAATGTAGGAGTCAACTCACATTCAAGCCTAATCATAATGTTGTCTATACTACTGAGTATACCACTCTTTGTTTCTAATTTAATACCAGGGCTATATCAAATAAGTCCAATTAATTCAGAACTTATTCTTTCAATTCATATAGAAGCCTAGATGAATCACACATTTGACTAGGTGACCTTTATGAATATATTTCATTACAAGCTTCAACCCTTTATCTCATAAATGTAGTGAACTTCGTCCATTAATTTGGCTCATTCCACTATAAACTTGGAGTTGCACTCTTGGATCAAATATTCTTTCTACCATAAAACATAATAATTTAATCTAATTAAATTATTTCTCTAAGTTTATCAATCGAATAATAGAATTACATAAATACTCTCATAAAATACTGATAATTGAAGTGGGTTAAACTTATCGTTTTACCCTTTAATTATATCTTTACTCTTAAGACCAGTTTTACATCTAATGGATGAATCATTTTAATGACTTGTCTTCATTAAATAGTTGACCAAGATTCATCATTCAAAACCTTGTAGACCCTTAAGGCAATATCTTTTAAACCTCATGGAAATATGAATTTTATATCTGTGGAATAATACTCTCTGTCTTATATATCTTACAATCCTAACTAGATAAGATATTGACCTTTCTCCTAATCTCACTTTCTATTATAATCAAAGTTTATAGTCCGTAAGCTAGAAGTACACTATCCACTCAAGATTAAGGTAATTATGTTAAGTTACTCTAGTGTGCAATTGATGTCTAATATCTACACTGAATCATAAACTTCACATGGCCCTTGTTCAATGTACTCATAATACACAAGTATTTTGGCCTTAAAGTCTACACTTTAATGATTTAAGACTCATCATGCCAATGGAGGCAAATGATAGAACAACCTTGTTTAAACAGAAGACAGTCTATAAACTTAATTTGAGCTATGATAAAGTTTTGTCTCTCATATATGATTACCTAATTTAAACAAAAACTGTATCATTGTTTTATCTACGGGTGGGCACGGGTCAAGTCAGGTCAAGTTTGGATAAACCTGACTCAACCCAACCCAAAAACCCGTCGAGTTAGCTAATCTGGACCTCAATTCGGGTTATGAAATGGATGAACCCGACTACTTCGACTTGCCTCAGGTTTAGGTTGGGTTATTAGGTTAGTCAAGTTAGTCAATTTCATTGAGTTTAACCAGGTCGTGTCAGATTGTTGGGTTGGGTCGGGTTTTCTGATAAAAAAATTTGAAGGTTTTTGAATCAAAATAATAACAATAAGACTATGATAAAATAGATCAAAGACTAGTTTCGAAATTTCCTGTGAGTTAGAAGCATGTATTATTACAAAAACAGAATAAAGGATGGCCCAAATGTGTAAGATGCAGTGTATTTAGTAGTTCTCCACATTCTTCTGCCATCCTTCTCAACAAAATGCAGGATTAACTGGGGACAAATTAACTCCCTCTAATCTATGCATCTTCACATTAATTTAAAGTTCCTTGTAAGATTGCACCTTCTTAACTGCATGACTTTACATTATAACATCCAAAGATTTCAAAGAAACAAACCAAGAAAGCTTGTAAGAAAATAAACATTAAGAATGATGGTGGGTTCACATCCTCCATTATAACTTATAAGTTTCAAAATCAACCAATTTTCATCAAAAAGCATATGAAAAAAATAACATCAACTACTTTTGGATAAAAGTGACTGATCACGCTCAAAATTAACCTTCGGCTAAGCGGTTATTGTAGCGTAGCTTTAGGTATTGAATCAACAGAGAGAAAAATACTAAAAAAAAGGTTAATGTGAGGATAAATGATTAAAAATAATAAATTGAAATGATAGATAATAATGATGATGGCAAGGCTTCGAGATTCATCTAATTGTTTCATTTTAATGTTACCAACTTGATTCCTATTTTATTACTTAATTGTATATTTTACATCCCAAACAAACAATCGACAAATATGACTTTAAATATCAAAGATAAAAGCTATGGTATTTTGTTTTGATAAATTCTTTTCAATGAAGAGTAACAATGATCTATTTTTACAAGCTACCCAAGATAGATAATATATCAATACTAGTTATTCTAACACGATAATACTGCAGTAAAAGATCAACTTATAAAATAGATATTTTCAACGCTTATAATATAACAAGCTGTACATAAGAAAAGTATGATTGAACTTATATAATTATGAAGAAAATAATCCTTGGATTAAAATAAATCTAATGATAAACAAAGAGTTTTTCTCAGAAACAAAATTATAAACATTAAAGCACACTCATAAGAATCAAAGAAGAAAAAATAAGAAAACTAAATATTCAAGCTCCTCTTTAGGCCTTGCTCTAACTTTAGCCTAAGTTACAACTCATTCTCTCATTAATTGAGAAAAGGTTATAAGAACACTCTCACTTATTGTGTTGTGAGATGGATTCTGAGATGAATGCATTGCAATGAACTAAGAGTTACTGTCACGCCCTGAAATCCCTTATACAGGAACCCCAGGGGTGACTGTACAAATAAATGAAATAAAATCAAAACATTTACATTCAAAAATGGGTTACAAAATTTTTCTTTTTAAAACAGACAAGTAAACACTAACTCACGACTCACCATATCTACCCGGACATGCTCAATACCATTCGAGATCCTCTATGTGAGCTCCAGATCACCAACGTCCGACTCTTGACCTCGAGTACCTGTGGAGGAAGGGGTGAGCAACACAGCCCAGTAGGAATTTCTACACTATATAGTTCTATAACATCTTAACATCTAAGCATGCATCAGACAACATACAATATATACAATCATAACACTTCTCATAGTATCCATCCAATCACAACTATCTTGTTCTCTAGTCACATCCACGTACACAATATCCAATCCAGTTTTTTCCTTAGGCCCCGAATCAGTCGGCCACCTAAGGCCTAACACTAATATCACAACAGGGATGTTTTCCTTGGGCCCCAGAGCGACTAGCCACTACACGGCCTAACACCCTCATCTCATCTGTAGTGTTTTCCTTGGGCCCCAGATCGACTGGCCACCATAAGGCCTAACACTGTCAATATATCATATCATCTGTGTTTCCCTTGGGCCCCAGAGCGACCGGCCACCACAAGGTCTAACACTCTTATAATATCATCTCACCAGTGTTTCCCTTGAGCCCTGGAGCTACCAGCCATCACAAGGTCTAACACTATTATAATATCATCTCACCAGTGTTTCCCTTAGGCCCGAAGCTACCGACCACCACAAGGTCTAACACTATCATCATATCATACCAAGATCTCGCTTACGAATATCAAGGTGATCCCTCTCGTACTGGACTACTGCGTATCCGCTCGTCAGTCCTAAATACCATCCGTAAAACCCTTCGGATCTCTATGTATCGTTAGATCAACCCGGGGTTCGTCCGTACAATCCATACTCATATCATCCGGTCCTGTGACCGTTCACTCATTACTACTAGCCTGTACGGCCTTACTCACATACAGCTTACTCATATCTCATCCATCTCATCACGCAGTAGTCACATATGTATCAACCGTACATCATACCTCAAGTTTCGGCTAGTCTAATTGCCTCGCCATCTATCACACCCATTCCGTAACTCACGATCACTTGACTATTACTCGCGTATCGTCCATTCCATATCATATTACTACTTACATATCCTCATAATCTGAACGTATCTTCACGTACCCTCCCATATGGTACTCATAACCCATAACTCACTCCGTATCCAATCCGACGATATAACGGAACACGTTCCATTTTCATAAGTCCGTAAACACGTCTATAACGTCTCGATCTATCTAATCATCTAATGTACCTATTCATCCATCACACAGTCTCTATTCCCTAAGCCACACAGAAAAGTAAATCTACATGCAAGTTAAAACATAATAGAAATGTATAGCTAGAAACCCCTACCTCGATATCCGAACCGTGGTTCCCACACCTCTTTCTCTCTCTATTTCTCATTCGTATCACAAATCGATGCGTTTCGATGATTCTAGATGAGTCCTCGGAGTCTCGGAGTCCAACCATGCAAAACCAAAAATCAGGGGTTAAACTGATATTTTACATCTTAGGGGTATTACCGTAAATCTATAAATATACATAAACTAACCAAGCGGGGATGAGATCACTAACCTGAAAAATCTTGGGGGTCTTTGTGTCAACACACATGGCAGGGGGATAAACTGTTAATATCCAAACAGTGGGGTGTGTCCTGAAGGGCTACAAATGCCAAAACCCAAAAGCCAGAGGCCACCTGATATTTTCTAACGACAACCGTGAAAGGCGTCCACTCGTTAGAAAATCGCTAGACGGTCGAGAACGATGATCGGGCACCACCGTCGGAATCGTCTCAGGGAGCTGAGTGTGATGGTACCGACGGTGAGGCAAGTCGGTGATCGGAGACGGCAGATCAGAGCAAAGGCAGTCGAAGAGTTTTTCGTTGATTTTTGACGATTCTGGCATCGGACTGAGATTAGAGACTAGTTCCAGGATCCTCAGGCCAAGAGGAAGAAATCCCGATCGGTGGTGCTGCTTAACGTCGCTAGAGAAAGGAGATCGCCATTGACGTTGACGAACCTTCCTGACGTTGTTCCAACCAATGTAGGCCTCAGACTGGCGAACGGAGGGTACCACGGTGATTAGCATCCCGAGAGCTTTCCGTCGCCACCCATCTCGCTAGTTAATTAACCGAGAATACGAAGTGTTGTCGGAGAAGGCAGTGAGTGCGTCTTCTCTGGCGAACAGGGGGTGTTTATATAGTTTTTTGAATATGCCAGGCCACTGTATAGTTTATATAGACTTGGCTTCCGGGGGTGTTTCTATAATTTATCAAACCTTCAACAGTCGTGAATCCCGACCCCAAAGCCTCGGCATCTCATCGTCGACTCGTCCTCATCCATTTTTCACTGACGTGACTCTCAAAATGTCACGATTGGGCACTAAAGACGAAAAACCCATGAACTCACATAAAAATTATGTTTTAGTCCACTATTCCGAAAAGTCCCGAAAACCTTTAAATACTCATGTATAACGTCATCACGTCCGTGTCATCCCGTATACATCACAAATGCATCATATTATGATTTTTAACTTTAAAATCTTTCACTTACACCCCTAAATCACTATTTCCAAAAATCCGGGTCACTATAGTTGCCCCTTATAAGCAAGTGAGGGAGAGATATTCAATAAATGGTATAATAGTCAAAGTTAGGCCACCAACCACCCTACTACAATACAACATGTTTTTTATGATAAAATCCAATGAATTCGATTGTATGATCTCAAAGAAATTGAAAATCTTTGAAATAGTTTTCTATAGCCACTAGATTTAAGTAATTTGGAGTTGAATTCTAGGTGATATGGTCAAAAGACAGTAGGTATGTCAAGCTGAATCCACCAACCAGGCCACCAAATTTCGACACGATTTTTTACTATCTTTCTCATCTATTTAGGCAAAATTGTCAACAAAAAAATTGTAGATAATTGAATCAAGTTTCTACAACCACTAGTTTTAGGTCATTTGAATATGTATTT
The DNA here is from genome assembly GCA_026212285.1 of Bursera cuneata. Taxonomy (NCBI): domain Eukaryota; kingdom Viridiplantae; phylum Streptophyta; class Magnoliopsida; order Sapindales; family Burseraceae; genus Bursera; species Bursera cuneata. The sequence continues at coordinate 2,715 of JANLJB010028913.1, read as the reverse complement.
TGAGAGATACATCCTTCTATAATTAGTATGTTAAGTTGAACTTCTAGAATTTAGTCTATTTCTATTGCAGCCCACTTCTGGCCCATTGAACATCAGATTTGGGTTTTGGAGTGTTCTTCAACTTTGTAGAGGATTGGGCTGAGGTTCTGTAGGATCAAGAATTACACCAATTGGACCTTCGGATTAAATGTTATTTTTATTTTACTAAACCTATATCAAAATAACCGTTAATCACAAATTGATGATAATTCTTCGTTTAAGCTCAATGATACAAAAATGGTCAAGTTAATAACACTTAAAGTGTAAAAATGATAATTTAAACTTTTAATAAATGTACAATTTTAAGTGCTAATCACACCCTCTAACCAGCTTATTATTAGTCCCTAGTAATGAAAAGCGATAACTCATCGAATTTACATATAAAGTAATATCATAATCTTCTCCTCTAATTTATTCAAATAAACAAACTCTTCATTTATATATTTATTTATTTATATGTGTCACATACATTTCAGTAAAATATTGATAAACCTTCTTTTTGTACTCAAATAGTAACAACACATAATCATGGGGCTTATTTGAAACATAATTATTATTCTAATATTTTATCAAGGTTTAGTTCTTTCGATCGAGGTCATCTCATCATAAACTTCTTTTTTTTCTATTTTTTTAACATAACATATCGTTAACCCATGTAACCAGTTTTAAGCTAATGACTCCAAGACCACTTGGTCTTAGGGCATTAAGTGTTAAGACACTCCTACGAACTTAATCACTCAAGTTATAGATGTAAAACTAGTGGATAGTGCAATGTTCAGTTCCCTTAAGCTTTCTCCTTAATCCATGTAGTGAGCTTTAGGCCAATAACTCCCACACCAGTTGGCCTTAGGGTATCAGATGTTGAGACATTCCTTCAGACTTAATTACTCGAATTAAGAAAGCCACGAAACCAAATTTATCTATAATTTATTTATTTAATTAATAATAACACTCTTTTTTCTTTTTTTTTCTTTTTATTGAATTTATTATGAGATTTCCCTTTCCTTTAGTTGTTATCCTTAACAAAGAACTCGGATATTAAAATATTCCAATTTATAACCCACAATCATGTGTCAAGCATGTATGTGTATGTTAAGAATAGTTTATGAATACTTACTAAATGAGTATATGAACACAGTCGTTATTTACCAGAAAAAGATATGAGAGTTTGTAGACTCGAATATTTCAAAGAAAATCAAATGACAAAACCTTAATGTAAAATTCAGATTAAAAATGCCTAATAAGATGTGTCTCAAGAGTAAAATAAATTACTCCTTACTCTGCCATCTTTTAAAATACGCTTGTCTAATAGTTTCCATCACATCATTTTTTTTTTACAATCACTGATTTGTACAGTAAGTTCCCAGGAAAGATTAGAGGGCTCAGTCAAAATCGTTCCCTCTATCCAATCTCTTAGACAGAACTTCCTAAATTGTTCCCAAGAAAGAAACTTCCTAGACAGAACTACATAGGGTACTTATCAGTAAAAGCAATTTTTTTTAACAACAAAAACATATGAGAAAACTAATACATATGAAATATAAAACAACAAATATCAACTATCCCTCACCCCAACCAGATTTTGACATTGTCCCCAATGTCTAAATATATAGAGGTGAAGTTTTAGAAAATATTACATGAGACGACATTTATTGAAAGGAAACAAACCTAACAAAAAATTAAAACAAATATGATAATAAAATAAATAATAGAGTATGATGTTAATAAAACCAAAAGACAAGAGACTACAGGTGGAGGTTCAGATTCAATTTACGCTTTTGACGACTGTCCTCTGACCAATCAATCTGAGTTGCTACTGGATCGGATTCATAGGTAAATGCTTGTAGTTATCAATCAATTCATCAACCGTCGGAGCAGAAATAAGGATCCGGCATGCTGCATGTGATATAAAGCCCTGTTACACAACTTGATCAAGAAAACACAATAAACAGTTAAAGAAATTATTGACATAGACCAATAGACTTTTGGTGCATGTTCAGTTGGGCCCAGGAAACAATTTGAAAAATTTCTTCTGAAGTACCGAAACCACTTGATAAAGTAATGAAGGCATCAGAGTTACAGAGCATTCTAGCAATTCTTTCATGCAGGGAATGAACACTGAATTCTTCCCTAACTGTTGTCCCAGTCAAGTGCCTTTTGGCTAAAGCTTTAGAAATAATACTTAAGACTCGACTGCCCCTAAGTATGTAGCTGTAGAGACGCAACTCATTAACCCAAGGCTACCACCCCTATAAACAAAATGTATCTTTCTCTCAGCTAAAACTCTTCCAAGATAGTTTGCGGCTTCCAGAAGCTCTATTTTTTTCTTAGGGCTTGACCCACAGAATACACAGATACTTCGGAATCGGCTAACTAAGACTCCCTCTATTTCTATACTCACCCTATCCTTATGTGAAAGTAAAGAACATGAGGATTCGTATTCATAGAGTTCTCAAAGATATTGCAATGATAATGTTCATATGCGTTGGTTGGCTTTTGTCAGAAGATCTTGAAATTAAAAGAAACAAATCAAAAATAACAGCACACGTAGAAATTCAAAAATAACAGCATACATTAATAAGGTCAAAATAAAACGGCACACATGACTTAAATTCAAAGCACTCATGAATATGTACAGGTAGTTGTAATTGTGGCTCACATCTTCCTCTGGTTTTA
>JANLJB010028912.1:0-12534 GCA_026212285.1 Bursera cuneata | reverse complement strand
TGTTTAAAATTATTATAAATATTAGTTTAGTTTATATTGAGCATATAATTTATTTGTTGCATTTTTATTATCAAGTAATAATATAATATTGTTTGCTTTTTTTGAAATAAGTATAGAGAGATATTTCAAAAAGAAGTCAACAATAATCTCATCTTCTCAACAAGAGGAAAATATTCATGATTAAAGAAAAAAAGGTGGATGTTGATTTGCGAGATCTTCCTATATATGGATCTAGGTTTGCATCTCTAAATTTTAGATTATGATTTTAATATTCAAGATCAAATCCGAAGGTTATATTTGAAAATGGGTCCTTGTCAACCTAAAGGCCATGAGTTTCCTTTTAGAGATTTTGGTAGATTTTCAAGAAGATTTGTTGTTTCTTGGTTTGATGAATTTGATCAATGTTTGGAATATAGTATAGCGAAAGACGCAGGCTTTTTTCTTTATTTCTATCTTTTTAGGTTAGATGTTGGTGATAAAGGGTGTGGTAATCACTTTGTTGGTTAAGGGTTTTCAAATTGGAAAAAGAAAGAAAGATTGAATGTTCATGTTAAAAGTGCTGCTCATAACCAAGCTCGAAGAATGTGTGAATCATTATTGAATCAAGACCAACACATTCAGACATTTTTTTGATAGATACTCTTCTAAAGCACGAATTGAGTACCCAACTTGTTTAAATGCTACAGTTGATTGTGTTCGTTATCTTCTGAGGCAAGGCCTTTCATATCGTGGTCATGATGAATCCTATGATTCAATAAACAAGGGAATTTTCTCGAGCTTCTACGATTTCTTGTTGATCATAATGAAGATGTTTATGCTATTGCTTTCAAGAATGCTCCTGACAATCTCAAATTAACATCACCTAAGATTCAAAAAGATATTGTAAGTGCGGCTGCAAGTGAAACTATAAATGTTATCATTAGAGATTTAAGAGATTCATTATTTTCTATATTGATTGATAAATCTCATGATATCTCTACAAAGGAACAAATGGCTATTGTCTTGCGTTATGTTAATAAGAATGGACTTGTTGTGGAGCATTTTGTAGGTGTTGAATACATTACCAGTACTACAGCTCTCTCACTCAAGATGACACTTGACAATTTTTTTTTCTAGGCATGGGTTGAGTTTTTCTAGACTACGAGGACAAGGTTATGATGGAGCTAGTAATATGCGAGGAGAATTTAATGGTTTGAAGACATTGAGTGGCTTTAGCAAAGAATCAAGATAATGTTAATGATCTTATGGCGATTATAGTTAATATTACCAGTGCTTTATCACAATGTTGCGATATTCTTAGAGATAAACAAGCTAGTAAAGTTATTGAATCTCTTTCTAATGGTGAACTATCAAGTAGAAAAGGCCTCAATCAATAGACAAATCTGAAACTTGCTAGTGATATACGTTGAAGCTCGCATTATGGTGCATTAATAAGTATAATCATGTTGTTCTCATCCATTATCGATGTTCTTGAAATTGTGGTAAAAGATAGTACAAACTCCAAGCAAAAATTTCAGGCAAGAAATGTATCTAAATTGATGCAATCATTTGATTTTGTATTTAGTTTATTTATGATGAAAGATATACTTAGCTTTACAAATGAACTTTCTCAGGCACTGCAAAAAAAAAGTTCGAGATATTGTAAATGCTATGAATTTATTAGAAGCGTGTAAGCAAGCTTTATAATTGATGAGGGATAGTGGATGGGAGAATTTACTACGCAAAGTTTGTTCTTTTTGTGTCAAACATCACATTGATATTCCAAATATAGATGAAAATTTTTTTATTCAAGGGCGATCACAACGGAAGACTAAAGGTATCATAAATGTGCATTATTACCGCATTGAAGTGTTTTATAGTGTCCTAGATATATAACTTCAAAAGTTGAATAATTGTTTCAATGAGGTAAACACTGAATTACTTATTTGTTTGGCATGCTTATGAGCATATGAAAATTTTGTTGCTTTTAATAAGTAAAAATTGATGCAGCTTGCTGAACTTTATCCAGAAGATTTTTCTTACTTAGAACTCAGGGCACTTGATTCTCAATTTGATATTTATATTTTGGATGTACGTTCCAATGTCAAATTTATAGAATTGAATGAGATTGGAGATCTTACAAGAGTGATGGTTGAAACTAAAAAGGATAAAGTGTTTCCATTAGTTTATATGTTGATAAAATTAACATTGATATTACTGGTTGCCACTAATAGTGTAGAGAGAGCATTTTCAGCAATGAATATTGTGGAGAATCGTTTGTGAAATAGAATGAGTAATCAATGGTTGAATGATAGCTTAATTACGTATATAGAGAAGGATGTATTTGATAGTATTGATAATGAAGTCATTATATAATATTTTCAAAATATGAAATATCGTCGAAAACAATTATAAATGTATTAGTTAACGAATATTTTAATAATATAAATATTTATGCTTATTTTTATTTATATTTACGTTAATTATTACTTTAACTTTTGACCCCCCTAAGTTTCATTCATGGGTTCGCCCCTACTTGAAGGGTTGATTGTTACCCCTATTATTAAGGTAAAAATTGTATGATTAATTTGATGAATGAAAAATATTCCTTATATTAACCACTTATCTATGCTCAAGAAACTAGTTTAATTTTAAAATTAACATATGGCCACTGATATTACTAAGCTTTAATCGGTCTATTGACAATATTTACTCCTCATATAGCTTATCAACAGTGTCGGCTCAAGGATTTTTGGGCCTAAGTCGAATTTCTAAAATAAGCTTTTTCATATTTAATATAAAAATTAAGGAAATTATGCTAATATTTTATAATTTTATTTAATAATTTCATCATAATTCTGTTAGCATTTTTTGTTCAATTACTAAATTTAGTTATATATATATATATATATTAATCAATGATTTGTTCTAGGTCTCAACTAATTTTTACAATTTTTTTCTTTATTTTTTCATATCTAGATTCATATTTTTTTAATAGACATGCCTAAAATTAAAAAAAAAAATGAAATAAAGTAATACTGATAAAATAAAAAAATAAAGTAAATAGTTATAGAAACTGGAATTATAGCGAGATGATATACCATATTTGTTAATAATCTTATAGAATATGAGAGAGTTTGATATATGTAATAGAATTGAAAGATAAAATTCTAAAATAAAAAAATACATATAACATGAGAATGATTATTCATTATTCCTATTTGATTCCCTTTGAAACTGTTTGGATTATAGAGGCTCGAAATCAGAATTAATATCAATTTTTCAAATTACTCCCCTATATAAATGTATAAGATAAATAATAATAATAAAGCTATATATATTATTTTTATCATAAGATATGAATTTTTTTATTTCTTGTATTTTATTTGTTTTTTTTTTTTTCACGTTTCAACTAATCTAAACATCATAAGAAATTTATGACAAATTTGATTCAAACTAYATTCATATAAACTTATATAAATAGCAATCGTCATAATGTTTTCACCATTATTCATGTCCATATCATAATAGATATAACAAAAATATTAACATGATCTTAGTTGCTTAAGTTTTAAAAAATAATAGTTTAAATACAATGATATTAACAAAAATATTAACAAATGTGTGATTTAGAGATCCATTTAGCCATTAAATTCTCAAGAGATCACGTTCGTCTCTAGATTCTTCAGGTGTTCGACTGTCTTTAACAAGAATTATAAGGTGTCAATGGAATTTCTCCCTCCATAAATAAAAGAAAAAATGAAAATAAAAAATATGATTTATATGGAAAAATTATGTATAACAATGATAACACTGATAAAAATTATCTCCCGGAGAAACAATGGATTTGGATCTAGGTGATGAGTTCGACCAAGAAGGTGAATTCCATCTAGTCGGAAAAATTATCTTGGTTTTTTTCAATTTGATACATATATTAATACTGTTTTAGATGTGACAAATATGCAAGAAGTTATATCACTTCATAACATAAAAATTTGTACGTCAAACTTATTTTTGGAGTCAACATTTAAGATAAAAATTTCTAATTGATAATTTTATTCATTTACAATTTAGGTTTTTTAAATAAAAAATACAAATTGCTAAACCATGAAACACGTGAAAAGATATTCTCCGAAATCACAATAGTTTTCTAGACCCCAACATTTTCAGTGGAAGTCGCCATCAAATTTTAACTTTATTTTTTGCTTTTTTAATTTGCTTTTACTTTTTGGCTATTATCGATTAATCAATTGGTTCAATGTCTCTCAATATATAAAATGGTAATCTCCACCAACCTTCTTATAAAGTTTTTCTTGATTTATTTCTGGAAAATTGACGATCCGAAGACTTAATTATGCAAGTAGTCATGCACACCAACTTTGACTAAGTTTAAGTGAGCGTATTAGTCAAGTTCACGTTAAACATTACTTTGATTAGATCTACTCAACTCCCCGGGGTTCTGAAAAACATCAACGACTTCCCAAATTCAGAACTTCAATAGATTAATTTTAATGTTTCAAGGGTATATAAGTAAAATTAGACAAAGACCCATATTTAAATCTTTAGAACCAATTAAAATTTAATCTTTTGATTCTCGTGATTTAGAGGTTGATTTGGGTTTTTGGGCGTATTGTCAGATCTTAGTGTGGGCTAGGCCGGCCTGTAGTTTTTGAAAAAAAATAAAATAAAATTTTATTATTTATAAAATTATTTTTATATTAATTTACAGACAAACCAATATTTATTTATCAAATTATAATAGGTTTTAAGTGAGCTTCTCTTTCTTTTGTTAGCCTACATATACACTTCACCTCCTCAAAAATACAAACTTCCTTCGTCTTTTAACTATTTCTTTTATCACGTTTTCTTATTTGATCCATAAATCATATATTTAACTTTGTATGTTTTTCATATTTTTATTATAAAAGACTATAAAAGCTTAGATTATAAAAGTTTTGTTAAAAATTTCAAAATAATTATTTGAAATTTTGAAATTTGAATAAAATTTTGATAGGTTTAATTTTTTTATTCTTTCAACTTTTATTTTTAAAATATTTAATATTATTACAATAATAGGTAATATATTGTTATTAATTATCATTTTTGTTAAATAATTCTTATTTTTATTTTACAAAATGGTATTATATGGGATAAAATATGATGAAGTTGTTACCCTTATTAGGTGTAAATATTTTTTATTAATAAATTTTTTTTCGTACCATTGAAGTTTACGTAAAATAATAATAACGCCCGGCCAAGAAAAAATTTATAAAGATGAGAAAGTAAATCAAAGAGAAACCATGGTTTTCCCAGTTTGATTGAAAACACCAAAACCCACCTTTTGTATACACACCGGCGAGCACGACAAGAACCTAGTAATTGACCGACCATCTGGGTCCCTTTCCTTTGGCAAAGGTCTGTTACTAAGAGTAGCAAATTAAAAGTAAATCCCACTTAGCATTATCAACGGTGGATTTCACTTCCAGCGTATTATAAATTGAGGCTCTGGGATCACTTTGAACTCACAGCTAGTTCGAAGAGTTGTTATAGAGCATTTAGGAGAAGAGAATAAAGGCATTCCTCGATCTCCATCTTTGCTCATGGCTCTCTTACGAGGCTTAATGCCCAAGACCTTCATGGTCCAATTACTTCCCAGCTGTACTTTCAAGCCATACCTTCAGCAGCCAAAAAATGGGATCATCATGTACGTTTATTAGTTATTTATCCCTTTAATTTCTTCTTTTATTATTATTGTTATCATTTGATTTCCTTCTTTCATCTTCAAGTTCTAAGCCAACATATATATTATGTAGACATGTGTTTTAGGAGTTAATATCAATTTTCTAAAAACTTGCAGAGCCCGAGGATTTTCAGCACCTGTTAAACAGAATCCGGAGACAGGGAACGGTGGAAAGATCCATCAGGAGCCGAAGACTACTTCTGACAGCTCAGACACTGAAAAAAGAGTTGAGGAAAGCAGAGGAAACGATTATGCTTCTTCAAAGAAATCTAATAATAAATAAGGCTAGCTTCCACTTAAGACCAGTTAGTGGCTAAAGGAAGCTAGCTTCTGTACTGTTTAAGATGGATGTAGTACGTTTTAATTCTATAAGGGCTTGTAGTTGAGTTAATTAATTAGTTTTAGAAGTTTGCAAGGGAGAAATTAATAATGTTTGTGTTCATCATTAATTACTATTAGCAGCAGTAAACAACAATATTAATCTTACCTAGAACAACTTTCTATATTACCACCATCCTAAGGGGGTGTAGAGAATATTTTAAGGGGTTCATATACCCCCATCTTTTAGTTATTATATATAAAAGATATTTTTTTCTTTTTTCATAATATTTTCTTAAATTTAAAGAATATAATTAATAATTCAAAACTCTTTGATGGTCATAATATTAATCAATTATCTTCTGTGTATATTGTTTAATCTTTTAAGTTTACAATTGACACAAACTTTCTCTTAGTCTTCATGTTTGAAAGAGAGGAAAGTAAAGTTAGATCTTTTCTCTATTTTAATGACTCTTATTAACTATGAATGAATTTCTTTGGCATAGTAATGAAATTATATATCTTTCTTTACGTGAATTTTCTTTAAAACCACAAAATAAAAAATGAAGAAAGAAAAAGAAATAGACTTTGATTAGCTTGAGAGAAAATGGGTAACAGTTGATAGTGGAAGAAAGAGAAAAAAAAAAAAAAGATACAAGATGTAAGATAAATATAGGATAAAGGATAAACTTCAGTAAAATTATTCATGGAAAATAAAAATTTTGTTAAGTGTATCATCTCAGTTTGTAAGTATTCTTATTTATTATTTTTTAAAACTATTTTGTCCTTAATTAAATTTGAGATGGGGTTTGATGAAATAAAAAGTCGGGATAAATAGAACTAGTCTACAAAAATGGTATCGATCTACCCAAGGGTTGGCTTGTATTACTCTTACATGTTAGAAAAAAAAAATCCTTAATCCACCAATTTTATTAATTCATATCTTGATCCAAAAAAAAAAAATTAGATGTTAACTAGACATAATGAGATTTCTTCAGAAAAGTTTTTGTAGGAATAAAAATGAAAAAGTATTTTCTAATGATTTTCGTTTTATAGTAACTCATATCAGAATTTTGTTTTTTCGCTTGCGCAATTCTTAATCCATGAATTTTAATAATTCATGCAAAACCCTAACATTTTGCAAATCTTTCCTAGATATAATAATGTATCTCTAGAAAAATTTTCGTAGCAACAAAAGATCAAAATTTATTTTCAAATTATTTTTGTTTTCAGTTTAGAAATTTTGTCATAAAAACCCTACTACTAATGTTTGTAACTTTTAAAATTTGAAATAATTATTCTATAAATTGAAAAATCATGAAAATTTTTAAATTGATCAATGTTATTTAGTATTATAAGTATCATACAAAATTTCAAAATTTTCTGACATATCTGTTGGAAATACTTGAACCAAAAGATATTATCTAAACGTATTAAATATAATATCAATTATATATAATTAGATGGATATAACATAATTAACAAAATATGGAGAAAAAATTGACGGCGAGTGTCGATTTCGGCAGAGATCCAAGGTCAGTATATCACCTAGTTTCCTTAAAACAGATTTGCCTCCTCCAATTGGTGCTTGAGGTTTGCACGATGTCTGTCTCCCAGAATACAACGGAGGAAAAGTAGAGAGATGCACCACCAAACTAATTCTGGCCAACAAACTATGCCAAAAACTCTATCACGCTAAATTCTCTACAACGTAGAACACTAAGAGCACTAAGAACAAAAGAGAGAATGAGGAGGAGAGCTTTAGAGAGAAAAAAGAGAGCTTTTCCACTTTGGTGTATTGAAATGAGGAGAGGAGCTCCTTTTTTATAGTGTTCAAGTGAGGGATGTTACAAAATCAAAAGTAAATGAAAACCATTACAAATTCAAAAATTAAGTAAAATAAAATATTACATTTCCACAAAATAATGGTTGATGTAACTTATAGATTTTATTCATAATTTCCTACAATCCCCCACAAGAATAAAATCAACAGAGACTTATAAACCAAAAGTTGTGACCTGGTGATAGAGTTTTAATGATCGAAACCTTGATAGGTAGGTGTAACCCTTTGAACCTTCATTTGTAAAGGCATATTTACTTTACTAACTAATCAGTAGGTATGATGTCTTTGAGCTGTTCTGTCGTTCATGTAAACGATAATATGCATCACATAGGAATCTTTCATGACATAATTTTGTTCTTGAACATCTCCATGGTTTCGCAAGAGTTTTTCCAAGAATTTAAGCCCTATTCAATTCCCTTAGAAGCGGCCCCACTTCTCTCTCACATAGGTAATTTCTTAATTAAGAGTAACCCATATTACCCTATTTCTAATACACAAGAAATTATAAAAAAACTCACAACTTATCTTTTTCCTTATGGGTATCACTATTTCATCATAGGAATGGACACGAGTATAATCCCCATAGTGATCCAATTAAGTCTTTACAATTAGGTTATCCCTTTGAACCTAGATCTTGGGATCTCTAGTCAACAGCGTTGGGTTTCCATTGTATCAACTTATTTATTCACGGGCTTTAGTACCATTTCCCTTGTTAGTTTGTCAACTAACTCTCTATTTAACCTCTGGTTAGTGGATCCGCAATGTTATCTTTCGACTTTATGTAGTCAATAGTGATAACTCCTGTTAAGAGTAGTTGTCTAATAATATTATGCCTACAACATATATATCTAGACTTACCATTATACATATTACTTTGTGCCCTACCAGTTGCATATTGACTATCACAATACATGTAAACTACTGGCATTGGCTTTGGCCACTCTATAATATCCTTTAGAAATTGGCACAACCATTCAGCCTCTTCACAACACTTGTCTTTGGCTATAAATTTAGATTCCATCGTGATCTAGCTATTACTGTTTGTTTAGAGGATTTCCATGACACAACTGCACCACCAAGTGTAAACACATACTCGTAGACTTTGAGTCCTTCATATTAGATATCCAATTAGTATCACAATACCCTTCAAGTATAGCTAGATATTTCGTATAGTGTAGCCCATAGCTACGAGTAAATTGTAAGCACTTTAGTACTGTAACTATCCCCTTCCAGCGATGATGCCCTAGATTACTTATATATCTACTCAGTTTGCTAATTGCAAAAGCTATGTTAGGTCTTGTACAACTCATCAAGTGCATAAGACTTCTTATTATTCTAGAGTACTTTACCTAAGAGATACTCTCACCTTTGTTCTTAGATAGATGTAGACTCACATCTATTGTTGTCCAAAACACACCTAAATCTTATTTATTGAATTTATCGAGACTCTTGTCCACATAATGTAACTAACTTAGAATGAGTCCACTAGATGTCCTTGAGATTTTGATTCCTAACCAAACATAAGCTAGACTCATATCTTTCATGTCAAACTTAGAATTCAACATGTTTTTGATAGATTTGATCTGTTAGACTATCTGTGCCCCAGAGCATTATATTATGAATATATACTGTATATTTTTATTTATGTAATAAAGGAAATTACATGTTCTTTATCATTATTTATAATTGGATTACATTTATGAATTATATGATAAATGTCCTTATGATGTATATATGAATGATCTAGATGTGAGATAGAAATCATGTCAAATAATATAACATCATTAAAACGTTCCTAGTCAAAGTACTACCGAGACAAGACATCCGCAGTATATCATAACTAGTATTACACTTCTACTGGTTATAGAAGTATGCAATATGACTCTCACAAATCTAAGTATTAGATACTTATGTAAGTATATATGGGAACACTATTAGTTATTTTGAGATAGGAACTGATTTACTAGACACGGCACGGTACGGAATCCCATTGATATTTACTTAAGTGTTAATGGGAGATCCACTCAGGGTAGAAGTGACTTTTAGACCTGAGACTTACATGGTCATCTCATTTGGGGATCGATATACTTTGATGCTTGTTGTCTGGAATCCTAAGAGGTTTCATATACATTGGTTGTTAGGTGTCCTGTGAACTATTTAGGAGTGAGTACAACGTCAAGATAAGACATGTCACTCTAGGTATATGGAGATGATGTAACACTAGATTCAACAACGATGAGTCATAGCCTGGCTAGCATGTGAGAGTGTGATGAGGATTGTTTTCAGTCTAAATGAGAATCGTACATAAAACGAGAATCTGAATTGTTCATCGTTATTAGAGAAGACACATTCCAACCCTAGACCACATGTGTGACATTTAACATAGGATTGAATTATATAGAATTATGTCTGAAAAAGGTTTAGATGTTTTACACACACTTTCGAAGAATTAGGAGGCATAATGTTTTGCTATAAGCCAATAATACCTAACAAATCATGGGCTCGTAATTTGATATACGAAGATGTGGATGGTCCGCGCATGATAATTTATGACCAAAATATCTGAAAGCGTAATGGATCGAACTCCAAAAATGCTCCATTGATGGATTGATACAAGATTTAAGAGAGTGTTTTTCATCTAGGATGAATAGTGATTTATGAATAGTATTTGTCCTATACTATTTACAAATGGGCTTAAAAGTTTAATGGATCAATTTAGTGGATTGGATCACTAAATAGTTTTGAGTTTTGACATATAAAATAAGGTAGATCCATTAAATAAGCAATCAAGCTTGGATCCAATTATTTAAGCCAAAGCCCATTAAGCCTAAGAACTAAAGAGAGAAGAATGAAACTAATTGGAGTTAGTTAATTTTTGCATGGAATATTCTTGGAGTATTCTTTTTTATTTTCTTGTCTAAGAATGGTTTGACTTAATACTTGACCATTATAAATCTTAATTATGAAATTAATTAATTGGATTAATTAGATTTCTTTGCATGTAAAGAACTGACACCTAAGTAGAAAGTTAGTGTATATTACATTGAATGAAACACTTTTCTCTCACTTCTTGCAAAAGCCATTGCCGATTTCTTTGCTTTCTTTCCCTTGCTTGATTTTGCTTCAATTTCAAGTGTTCTCTAGCAAGATTTACTTCAATCCAAAGGTGTTAGGAGTACCTAACCATTAGTTGTTAATTGTGTGTAGGTATTTGGAGGCAATTTAAGGTCACAAAGATCAACATAGTTCGCTAAGGAGATTGTAAGTATTTATTGCTTCGAATCATTTTATTTCAAGCCTAATCACATGATCTTAGGTTGGAATCCTTCATATCATCCTGCCATCATGTGGTAACCCGGATTTTCAGAAACAGTGATTCAGAGGTGTTAGTGAAAGATTTCAAAGTTGAAAATCGTAATATGACGTGATTATGACGTATATGGGATGACACGGACGTGATGATGTCGTGTGTATGAGTATTTAAAAGTTTTCGGGAGTTTTCAGAAAAGTGGACTAAAAAGAATTTTACGGGGGTTCGTGGATTTTTCGTCTTTAGTACCCGATCGTGACATTTTGAGGGTCACGATGATGGAAAATGAATGAGAACGAGTCGACGATGAGATGCCGAGACTTTGGGGTCGGGATTCACGTCCGTTGAAGGTTTAAAAAATTACAGAAATACCCCCAGAAGCCAAAGTCTATATAAACTACTAAGGAGGCCAGTAGTTACAGGAAACTACAGAGACACCCCCATTCACCGAGAAAGCGCGCTCATTGCTGTCTCCGGTGACGTTTCATATTCCCGGTGAGTTAGCCGCCACGGCCGGTGACGATGGAATCGTCTCGGTCACCTGAGCTTGGTGGTAGTGGCCATTTCTCCATCCGGTGTCGGAAACACAGTAGATCGGGCCTGGACAGTTCACCTACGTCCACGACCATCGATCGATTCTGACGTTGCCAGTCCCCGATACCAGTGGCGACCGCTTTATCTCGACGTGAGGAGTCCAGACGTGGTCTCCGATTGGTCGTCCGAAGCCTGGATCGTCGACAACGAGCCTCGACAATCTTTGCCACGTCGTTCACCGATCTGCTGCCTCCGACCGTCGGTTGTCATCGCCGATGGTCAGGACAAGTTCCCCTCGTCGAGACGATTACGGTGGTACCTTCCGTTCACCGTTCCCGACCCCCGATCATGTTTTCCGGTGACAAACTGTGAAACATGGTTGAGGTGGCAAATTACATTCGGCCCCCTCACCGTGTTGACTTGGCAGTTACACCCCCATGGCACCCTCCTTCGATTTTGGATGTTGGCAGTTCACCCCTTACCACGTGTGATGACGTATGGACCCCCAAGGGTTTTCAGGTTAGCAATATCACCCCCGCTTGATTGTTTATGTGTGCTTTATGAATTTATGGTAACGCCCCCGATATGTAAAATATTCGTTTAACCCCCGGTTCCCGGTTTTGCATGATTGGACCTCGCGACTCTGGGACTCATCCTGAATCACCGGAACGCATGGATTTACGATACGGATGAGGGATAGAGAGAGAATGAAGTCTGGGAGCTATAGTTCGGATATCGAGGTAGGGGTTTCTACGATACTTTTCTGTAATGTTTTGACATGCATGTGGACTTATTTTATTGTTGTGGCTT
>JANLJB010028911.1:0-12533 GCA_026212285.1 Bursera cuneata | reverse complement strand
TTTTTTTAATTTATAATCGATTAATAAATTGATGAGTTCATAAACGTCGCACTTATCAGATGTGACAGAGTTAACTGATCAAATCATTTGATCATCGATTTTCTTATTATATAACTAGGGGTTGCTTGCCAATCATTGGGAGCAGTCCAATAATTTATTTGCTTAATTTATTAATATTATTTAGTAAACCAGACCTTAGTATTCTAGAAAAAGCGCTATCACGATTATTTTATCAAAATTATTTAATAAATTATTTAAATTTATAAATACTATTTAGTAAATGAAATATATTTAGAAATTAAAATATATTTTATTTATTAAATAATTTTAGTAAATTAAGCAAGTAAATTTTAATAAATAATTTAATAAAAACTTAATAATTTTGATAAGTAAAGTGATTTTGTAATTATTTAGTAAATTTTTTAAATTTTTAAAAATTATTTAGTTTATGAAATATATCTTTATTATTTTTATAAAAAAAATTAATTTTTTAATAATTTATATTATTTTAATAAATAAAAAATCGAAAATATCCTCATAATATTAATTGGTTTCAAAGGATTATAAAAAATGAAGTCTCTATATTATTTTATAATCAAGTGATGAGTTTATTATTTTGGATATATCATAGGGGTATTTATGATATTTATCATGAGTTTTACTGTAGCATCGTTAAAAATAACTAACGGTGTTACAACATTGAGGGATTTGTGTTAGTTTTAATTCAATAGGATACTAAGTCTCACTATAAAATTTTAAATAGGTGGATGAGAGTAAATATCCCCAAATGTATTGGGAGAGTTTTCTGAGATGGAATAATCCCTATCTGTAGCCAACTAACCCCACCTAAGGAAGGTGGTGGGTCAAGTTTTCATGATGCTAATTATCACTCTTGTCTCGCCTAAGCATGGAATTTTAATAGTTTAATTACGTTCCAAGTAAACGTTAAACCTAGTCCTTTTATATAATCTTTTTTTGATCCAATTCATATAATCAAACTTATTTAATCATAAAAAATAATTCAATGAATCCAATATAACGTGTCAACATTATTAATGCTAGCAACTAGCTAGCCCATATTATGACCATTTGGTAGCAGAAGCCTTTCAGTAATCAGAATCATGTGGGCCTTTTGTAAAGATTAATTATAATATTAGGGAGAGGATTTTTGTCATTTAGGGAGTGATTGCAGTCGATCTTTTTGATTCATACCAGAAAACCCAGTCAAAAGCCTAATCACATCCAAATGGCACTCTACTCTAGACTTAGACAACAAATCAGAACTCGAAAAAGGTTATTAATTATAAATTGAATTTGAAGCATAAATAATAGACGGAACAATAGCCCTCAAATTTAAAAAGTCGTTCAAATATATCCAGCAAATTAAATGGAAGACTTGTTATTACTGTTGACCATGGGTGGATTTTATCTGACAAGAAAAGTAGTGGATTTGACCAAGAGGGATGGCAACTTTTATTTTTCTTTTCCTCAAACAAGCCGAAAAGTAGCTAAGCTGCCAAGAAGAGTCCAACACTATCCGGGAAATTTCCAACCCATAAGCATTATAGCTTTTGTTTGATTTTGTTTCTTTCTCATGTTTTTCCAAGATTGAAAAAGATACTAATATCATATTAATATTACAAATATGATGTGAGAAGAGCAGTATCAGGTGGGAGCTGGAAGGTTAGAGGTTAAGTTCTCATTTCAAGTCCAACAATGTGCAGTAGAAGAAGCCAAGGTCAACAGGCTTTTGATCTGTCTATTTGCAGGGCATGATGGCAGTGGCAGGCCACTCTGTTACAAACTAACCTACATACTTCAAAGCGACTTGATTATAATTCTACTGTAACAATCTTATTCATATTCATATGGGATGAGACTCTTTCTACACATTCCTGAAGATAATTTATCACGTTTTTCAATATTTATCGGATTCAGTGTGATTAGTGAAGAGGAACAACATTGCCCTTCTCTGTGAATTTTATGCTCCATCTCGGTTTTACAAAAATTTGTCCTTAATAAAGTTTCAACATGCTGAAAAGGTTCCATATTCTTACCTTTACAACATAGGAAAGACTAACATGGATGGACGCTAGTTGGAATACACAAGCTAGTAGCGAAGAATAGTCAACTTTAAAGTGAAAAAAGAAATTATATAATAATCATGTATTGAGAATTTGCAGAGACCTTTACTCTGTTAACCCTATAGTGCTAATATAGTAATGCCCTCCTTAATAGTGGAGTTTAGTAAGGAAACCTACTCCACTAAGTGTCATGTAAACCATGTAATTGCCATCAGTGTGAGTATGGCAT
Organism: Bursera cuneata; assembly: GCA_026212285.1. NCBI lineage: Eukaryota > Viridiplantae > Streptophyta > Magnoliopsida > Sapindales > Burseraceae > Bursera > Bursera cuneata. Next base: position 10,220 of record JANLJB010028911.1, on the reverse strand, counting down.
TACTTGCTCCCTAATTATTGTTTAGCTGGGATGTGATCTCCCTTTGAGGGAGAGTTCTGATGACTGCCGCATACTTCTATTTTGCAAATTAATCCTTGTTAACATGCTCTCTCATAAATTGAGTGGGCTAAGCCCATATTTCTACAACTAGTAGGCAACATTTCTGTTGGCTTTGTTATTTATTAGGTTTTATTGGGCCCATGTAAAGCTTTGAACAGAATTAGCAACCAAACTTCGGAATCGGAAGTGGTGACTGGTGAGCTGTGCCAACTTTCAAAAATAGTTTAGCTAAGGCATGTTAGCATCCAATATATTGAAGGTAAATCATGAAGTTATTTTCTTTTTAATATAAAAGAAGGTTTATGGAACATGGATATGCTATGAATTGATTGTACCTAACTGTGAAACTAGATTGACAGAATCTCATTCTTACATACGCACACCGCCATTATAATCTAACGAGGTGAATTTTACTCAAGCTACTGTTTACATCTATCTACCTTCAAGCATAGTTATGGTTACAGCATTTACAGTGAGCGGTTCTTGATTTCCAGATTTACATTCAATATTAAAATAACTTCCTTCGGTGAAGAAACCAGGATGTCTAGGTTGTGGCAATTTTGCTTCTTTATTTGCCAACATAAAAACTACAGATGACATAGCTGGTCTTTCCTCTGGAAACTTCTGAACACATAATAAACCCACCTGAATGCACCTTATTACTTGAGACTTAACACATGAATCCTCCAAACATGAATCCATGAGCTCCACGGCTTTGCCTCCATCCCACAGCAGCCATGCCTGCACAATTCCAATTAATTTATTATTACCATTACTCTGATTTACACGCATATCATGTTTAATTAGCTTACATGTCCCAGAAGGTTATGGTTATTAGCAGGGTGAGAGAACCCCCTGTTCTTTTTCCCACTAACTATTTCCAGAAGAAGCACGCCGAAGCTGAAAACATCAGATTTCACTGAAAAAGTCCCTTCAATTGCATACTCTGGCGACATGTAGCCGCTGCATATGAAAATATGGATTATAGTTTACTCCACTGCTAATTAAAGACATTTAATAAAAGCTGATAGAACTTACTATGTTCCAACGACTCTATTTGTTTTGGCTTCTTCATCATCACCTTTAAAAATTCTTGCCAATCCAAAGTCTGAAATTTTAGGATTCAGGTCATTGTCTAGTAATATATTGCTTGTTTTTAGATCCCTATGAATGATTTGAAGTTTCGAATCTTGATGGAGATAAAGAAGTCCTCCTGCAATCCCCAAAATAATTTCAAACCTCTTATGCCATGTCAATAATGCAGTTTTCTTCTGATCTACACATCATTTCCAAGCATTGTTACAGTATTATTTGAACTATGAAACAGAATAGGAGTAAGCCTCGACAAATAAAATCAATGCAACAAGCTAGATAGGTGCGCTCAAAAGGGACAAAAGGGTCGAACCAAAGATAAAATAATCCAAGCTTTTATTGCTCATGTACTCGTAGATCAAAAGCCTTTCTTCTCCTTGAATACAGCTTCCCAAAAGTCCTACGAGATTCTTGTGTTGAAGTTTGGCTATTAAAATTGCTTCGTTCCTAAACTCTTCAGTACCTTGTCCAGAATTCTTTGACAGCCTTTTCACTGCTATTTCCTCTCCAGTTGAAAGATTTCCCCGGATAATTTTACACGGAATAAGCATTTTTTTTAATATACTTATTCTTTATTAACAAAATGCATGAATAAAAGGAAGATTTTGTGTTACCTTGTAAACAGGACCGAAACCACCTGCTCCAATTAAGTTTTCTTGCGAAAAATTGTTAGTAGCAGCTGCAACGGTAGACAGATTGAACACAGGTATTTCAAGGCCCTCCATTATGCTTTCCTGGCCTGTTAAACGGGCTAATGAGTTGAAAAGAAACTGCATCAGTAGATATTATCTCTTGGATATACATTGTTTCTGCGTCTATAGAGTGTCAAAGAAATCAGCAAAAATGGATGAATACCAATACCATTACCTGTTGTCTATTTTTTCTTCCAAATTATGCAGCACACTACGCCCAATATAAGTATCAAAGAAGCAGAAATAGTTGAGACCACAAGTATGGTACTTTTCTGGCTTTTCTTCTGATTCAAGTCTGACTCCAGGAAGACAATTAAAAAAAAAAAAGGTAAGAACTACTTTTCTGGTATTTTTTCTTTTTAAAGGTTTCATGTGACCACCTGGTGCTTGTAATGAAGAAAAAATTGCGGTGGTTAAATTTGATTGTAAGTAACTATTAATGAAGAAACATTGACAAAAATGAAATAAAATTTTAAATTTTAAAAGAAATTAGAAACTTTGCTTTCTTCGTAGTGACTCAATTTGATATTCATTTCATAATCCATATGTCTGCAAATCTCTTTCCTAAAAAGAGTAAGGCTAGCTAAAATGCAACTTACAATTAAGGAAGCCTTATACAGCCTATAAGTGAAAAGAGGGGCACTGTGAATAGCAATATAACTACCTCCTACCACATCGTCTTCTTGGGTCTTTGTGGTAGCAAAAGGGTCCACAAACCACATCGGATTACAGCCTCTGCCTCCTTCATTTGATCTGGGATTGGCGTAAGCTCTACAATAGCTGTTTTTGAAGCAGTCAGCATCGCATTTCTTGAGATTCAAGCTCTCCATAGGTGTAATGTCTTTCAAATCTGACAATCTCATCCCATTGCGTTTGATGAACTGGTCTCCTTTGTCGCACGCTAATGCAAAACTTGTCACACAAAATTGGTGCAAGTTGCGGCTGCTTAAGAAACTGAAGAGTGGAACAAGAGAGTTGTCTTTCTTTGCAAACCACACAACTCTATTATCACCTTTGCCGTTGCACCATATTCCAAGGTAACTATTCTTTGAGTTTCCAAGAGCAATGAAGCAATCTGTATTAATTTGCGACGACGAAACTATCTTCTTATCATAATGGATGAATATTGTTTCTGGGCCACTACTTCTGTTATTAGCTGCTAGTAACAATTCGATACTTGAGAAGAAGTGGAAAAAGCTAAATAAGGAGAAAGGAAGATTCTTCATTCTCGCTCAATAACTATCGGGACTTATACATACTTTCTAATGAATATTGCATGCTTAAAAGTTTTCTTATACATACTTTCTAATGAATATTGCATGCTTAAAAGTTTTCTTTCTTGATTGCTGATGTGAAAACTGAAAGCTGGAAGGCCGTGCCAAGCCAAGTATTTAGAAAACTTGTATCCCTTTCATACCAGGATTCAGGATACTTGTGGTCTTTCTTTCATTTCCTCCTTGTTTCCTCAGCGGCAAAACTTCTCGAACAATTTTGCATACAAACTTTCTAATGCAAACCCATATGATAATATATATCATCTATTTGATTATTAAATCAATTAAATCAAGTTATTAAGAAATCAAAATGGAATTATGAGCCAAAGTTAAAGTTAAAGTTGACTTGACTAGCTAGCACGCATGGGCTACCATGGGTTTTACTTTGGTGTGTCGTGATGTGAAAGCTGGAAGGTTCAAGGAGAAGCCAAGACTAATATAACTTTGCATCTCCCCTGTGTTTTAAATGTCTGCTGCACAATATGAAACCAAGACTCTCATTTTCAAATTCCAACTTTTTTTGTTTTTCTGTGCTTTTTTATTAATTATTCTTACACATGTTTCATGCCCGGATAAGGTTTGATGAAATATCAAATAGAATGTCAAGTTTCCAATCGACACCAAATGCTCCGCCCAGAGACCTTAAAAACTTCTAGTCAATTATTGAGAAAAAGGAAACTCAATGGTTAAATACGATCTTATAAATCCTCTATCTCCAGATCCCACGAACCTTTTCGTATTATACTGCTTTTCCAACAACTCCCAATTCACAGATCAATCTAAACCTTGAAAATAACTAAAACCCAAAAATCTTAAAATTTTCTATATATTTTTTAACTACCGAATTAATCTGGCTGGGGTTGAGGGATGCTTTTTAAGGAGAGGAAATCAATAAATACCATAGCATGTAATATTAGATACTTTCATGATATATGCAGAGTATAGACAGAGTCAACAAACCAGTAAAAGTTTGATGTCAAATGATAGTTGACTGATAAAAATGGTATGTCTCCGAAATTGGAATGAAACTTGAACTATAAGACAACTGATACTCTTGAAATCTGTACAATAACTATTAGATTCTGGAAATCCTGATCAACATTAACGGGCTTCAAGAATTGTCATTGTAATGTCATTGATAGAGCAGCTTTCTGCCCTCTGTAAAGGTAAGTCTGAATTCACTGTACTTCGTAGATGTGTAAAGGCAGGTCGTTCTGGAGAAGGTAGTAATCCAATTTGATTTGTAAGCATTGACATTACATCAGACATTGTGGGTCGATCTACTGCTCTTTCTTGAACACAAAGGAGTGCTATGTTAACATATCTTAACAGCATATGCTTGTAGGATGCTTCTTCTGGTACTGGATCCATCAATTCCAATCCTCTGTCACTTGTCCACAAGTTCCATGCCTTGACATCCACAAGCACCAAATTACAATTGTAAAAGCCAATTAAAAGATACAAATCATGTAACAGAAGAAAATCAGTTTTTGTTACTCACATAACCTAGAAGATTGAGAGAGTCTGTCTGATAAAAACCAGTATTCTTCTTGCCACTGACAATCTCAAGTAACAACACTCCAAAGCTAAAGACGTCAGATTTTATGGAGAAGAGTCCTTCGAGGGCATATTCTGGTGACATGTATCCACTGTAATTAATACAAGATAATTAGCAGATATATGGTAATGAGTTGATGCATGAGGTGCCGAAAGAGTTTTTAGTTAAAGATGTGTCATTAACTTTACTTACTAAGTGCCAACAATTCGATTTGTGTTTGCTTGTAAATCATTTCCTCCAAATATTCTTGCCATTCCAAAATCGGAAATTTTAGGATTCATGTCTTCGTCTAATAAAATATTACTCGCTTTCAAATCCCTATGTATAATCCGTAATCTAGAATGTTCATGTAGATAAAGAAGTCCTTGAGCAATCCCTTCAATGATGCGAACACATTTTTCCCAACCTAGTAGATTGCGCTTGAATGGATCTGATTTACGACACATGAAAAAGATATGATCAGTGAAAAGATAAGCAGAACCATGGAAAAGAGAACATCAATAATGTATAAACAAACATACATTTGAAATAATTTATAATCAGGTATATATTTGACACTGTAAGTAATGCATACCAAAGAGGAAGAAATCCAAGCTTTTATTTGCCAAGTACTCATAGATCAGTATCTTTTCATCATGTTCAATGCAGTAGCCTAAAATTCTAACAAGATTCTTGTGCTGTAGCTGGGCTATGAGCACTGCTTCATTTTTAAACTCCTCCCATCCTTGTCCAGATCTCTTCGAAAGCCTTTTCACAGCTATTTTATCTCCTTTCAACAATGTTCCCTGAAATAGGACTTTCTAATTAAGTTGGCAAAGTTTATAGTTAAAATCATGCAACAATTAGCATCAGAATTGCTGCTAAGGAAATAAAATTTTACCTTGTAAACAGATCCAAAACCACCCTCACCAAGCTTATTTATGGCTGAGAAATTATCTGTTGCAGCAGAAACACTCGTAAAGCTGAATAAGGGTAATTTGGCTTCCTTTCTACTGTTCTTTCCAAGTTTAATTTCTTTGGCAAGCTCCGCATGATCACCTTGTAGGTTCATATCCAAGTCAAATAGCAACAAATTTTCCCCTGAGTGTTTGCAGAAAAATGAAATTTATATCTATAAATATATCATTATACAATGCTCACTTGCTATGTGAAAAAAATTTGTTACCTTTTTTGAGCTTTTTCCTCCAATAAAGAAAAATTATGCCCAAAGTGGCCAATGTCAAGGACATGATCGGTAAGATAATTAACAATAGGTGCCTCCTGCCTTCTATATTTGTCTCATCTCCTCCATCCGCTGCAGCAACTGGTGCTTATTAAATTTGGATTAATCAAGCAAAATAAAAAATGGTATAGGCATCGGCATAAAAGTGAACTGTTTGATTAATAAAATAAACATACCTAGTTCTGAAGCTGGCACCCGTATGTAGATATCTTGTGTCCCTCTGGTTTCAACGAGTTTTCTGAGATCAATTAGGTCCCTGAACCACATCAAACAGCCGCTGCCTCCTCTGGTTTTGTTGGAATTAGAATAAGCTCCACAAGTACAGTTCTTCAAGCACTCCGCCTCACATTCCTTGAGACTCATATTCTCATGCAGTGAAACGTCTAGCAAGTCAGGCAATTTAATCCCATAAAGCATTACAAACCCATCTCCACCTTCACAATCTAATGGGGAACGTCGCACGCACCCTTCAGAGGAAGTCAGGTTGTGTTGTGATTTGGGAGTGAATCCCTTCAAACACTCACAAACAGGTGTCTTGTCAATGCTGCAAACACTATTAGTACCACAATTCCCATAGTTTCCACAAAAGTCTTCTGGCGCTGAGTACACAACATCCCATTCAGAAGTCCTCCCGTTCCATATTTCCCATCGTATCATACCTGATTGATCTAGTTTTAATAGCATGACGATCGGGTTGTTGAAAGACTCATACCTGTAGGAACACTCGTCCTCATTATTCACCACAATCGGTTCAAATAACAGGTTTGGCTCCGCAGGAAGGCCTCCAAGGAAAACTCCATTCCATGGGCCAGTTCGGGCTATCTTCATTGATCCCCTGAATAGGAACATTTGAGGTAACACGTTAATGTCAAGTCTGAAAGTAAATTCTCCCAAGGAGGGATCATCCATACTTCTCCATGAAGTTAGATATCGTTCCAGACCAACCTTCAAGTACCAGCCCAACTTCATCCCAGGTAACAAAGTGTCTGATGGGTGGTCAAAGCTCTGCCATAGGTAGCTTTCAGAAGTACTGCTGCTAACATTATCCAAAAGAACAAGATTTCCAGTATCTAAGAGCTGTGCCACTGGGTTTTCTACTGTTCCTGACATGTTTGAAGACCACATAATGCTCTTTGTTTTATTAAGAAGAACAAGATTCCCGTTGTCTCCGATGGTTAAGACTCCGTTTGTATCCGTAATCGGGTTGTTTCTATTTGCAACCCACACAGCTGTCTCAGGGATCTGCCTGTACCATATTCCCAGGTACCTGTTACTTGAGTTTCCAGGAGAGAAGAAACCTAGCTCAAACCTTTGACCAGAAGAAACTAAAACCTCACCATCTCGGATGAACCTGTCTGGACTTACGGTGTCAGCTGCTAATGTTAATTCAATGCTTAAAGAAAACATAAAAGTGCAGAAGCAGCAGAAGCTTAAGAAAGGAACGTTCTTCATTCATAAAATGTCTAAATAGTACACAATCTTGCAAAGTACTGAATAAGCTTACTTTCTTGATTTTGTTCACATCCAAATTTTGATTCTAGACTTGAGAAGGGAAAGGAAAGAACGATAACTTTCAGAACATTGCTGAAACAATTTGTCTCTTTAAATATAAGAAAGAAAGCCACCTTATAATATGTGATGTACGAAGGGAAGAAAAGACAGAGCCAGCCAAGGTTGATAATTATCACGGTCTACATTATTACAGGTTTGCTTTGCTATACCAGGTCCATTAATGATACCAACTTGCAGCCAGAAATTCAAGTCATCAGACTCTAAATATCAGTTTCAATTTTTTTATTGTTTTCTCAACCTGAGACTTTAAACTCTTGGACATACTAACATTGTTAAAGGTTTTACTTTCAGGGCTTAACAGAACTGTGAGCTGTTAATCTCCAAGTACTAATCTGGTCCAAGGCCAAAAGGGTCTGTCTCTCTTGTAAGAATGATGGAGTAACTAAATTTATACATACATTAAATGTTGTGTTGGTTAATTAAATAATAGCACTTTCGCAGGGGATAGTTTCTTCCTCCAAAGCTTTTCTTTTTGGTCAGCAATTGACGCCTCCACTTGATTATATTCTAAGTTGGGATAAAATGGAGAAGAAGTACCAACTAAATTGACGGCTAAAAAAAGTTGAACAGCATAAAAGAAGTGGGTAAGTCAAAGCAGGCATTTGGAGAGTTTTTATAGGTGGCCTGGGGACATCCGCCCAATCCCATCCCAAGCTCCCAGCTACATCATCGTAAAATTTGTTGCTCAGAGACAAATTTTTATTATCTGGACTTCATAGTCTTCAAGAACAACAATAATCAAATAAAAACTAAAGAAATGCCAATTTGCAAAGTCATTTTACATCTTCCCTCGTACGCACGCACTTCATTAATTACATCATTAATTAGAATTGGACCGACCTGAATGAGCCTTTTCATTTTTGAAATGGTATAGATAACTGTATTTTTCTAAAACTAATATCCAACATTGGCCGTCTCATCTCATTAAAAGACAGACGAGTGGCAGGAATTAAAAAAGGAGTTCCATCTCCTTGGTTACAAGCTGGCAACGGATCTCTTCCATGCATCAACTCCAAGCTTTGTCGAGTCAAGTATGATACTCAAGTCGTCGCTACTGGGTTGACGCGCACAGTACACAGTAGAATATTATATCACGTTTATGCGTGGTTAGCTTTGAAGAGATAACACAATATATAACAAGCTGTTTACAAAAATATCGCTTTCATCTGTAGCGAGTCCTTCAGAAATTGGCATTTAGTTCCCTTTTTCAGAAGGGACTGCCCACTTTTCCCTCTCAAACAAAGCCATAAATACGAAAGAAAGTCGGATTAACATTCAATGATCAATTCGTTTTTAGTTGAAAATACTGATTGTGGATTAAATATATAAATATAAAAGTTTTAACTTTTGCAAGTATAGTATTAGGCTTGTAAACCTGGTATTATAAGAACACTTTAAAATTTGACGTATAAGAAACTTGTATTTTTATTTAATATTTACGCTGAGATGAATTACAAATCTTTGTTAAATATTGACTAAATAAATTAATTAAATATTCTTAAATCCTAAAAGTAAAAGTAAGGAATATGATTAAAAAAAGTTCTACTTCAACTAAGCAAAGTAATAAGAATCCTACGTTATTAGGAAGGATTTATTTGAAAAGGAAGTGAAGTTCTATTTAAAGTAAGAAATAAAAATGAGATGTCTAGGAAAAATCTAAATACATTAGTCTCATATTGCTTAGATACAAATTGAAAGAGGACTTGAGCATATATATAAAAGAGTTTACTCTTTAGTTACAAGCATCTCACAATATGAAGTAAAAGTCCGTTTGGTTTGAACTCCGGAATCGGAATCAGAATCGGAATAGAGTGGAATCGGAATCGGAATGGCTATTCATTTCTCCTGTTTGGTTCAGTATGAAATCGAAATCCGATTCCTATGAAAATTATTTGGATTATAAAAAGTCTGGAATCAGAATTAATATCAAAATCTCAAATTACTCCTTGTAAAAACATATAAAATAATAATAATAATAAATATATACCATTGTTATCATAAAATATGAATTTTTATCTTTCTTATACTTTATTTATTTTTTTACCTTTTATAAAAAATAGTATAACATTTTTTAATTTATTCACTTTTTTTAAATATTATAACCTTTTATTAATCTTTTTAAATATTATAACTTTTTTAATTTATTAACCTTTTTTTAAAATATTATAATTTATTAATTCATTAACCTTCTATTAAAAATATTATAATTTTTTATTTATAATTAATTACCATTTTTTAAAATATTATAATTTTTAAATTTATTTATATTTTTAAAATATTATAATATTTTTTAAAAATTATAATTTTTTTAAAGTATAAAATAGTAAAACTATTATAATATTTTTTTAATTTGTTAACCTTTTATTAAAAATACTATAATTTTTTATTTATAATTAATTACCATTTTAAAAAATATTATAATTTTTTAATTTATTTATATTTTTAAAATATTATAATATTTTTTAAAATTATAAATTTTTTAAAGTATAAAATAGTAAAAAATATTATAATATTTTTAAATTTATTAACCTTTTTTTAAAATATTATAACTTTTAAAATTATTTTTTTAAATATTATAAACTTTTTAAATTTATTAAAAAAATTTAAATATTATAATATTTTTTAATTTATTAACCTTTTTTAATAATATTATAACTTTTTAATTTATTTGTCTTTTTTAAAATATTATAATATTTTTTAATTAATTTTACTTTTTAAAAAAATATTATAACTTTTTTTCTTCAAAAAGT
>JANLJB010028910.1:0-12533 GCA_026212285.1 Bursera cuneata | reverse complement strand
TTTTTTAACCCTCAAAAAAAAAAAAAAAAAAAAAAAATTAAAAGCAAAAGCAAAAGGTTCATCGATAGAAACCTTCATCCTAAGAAAAATTTATAGAAAAAGAAACATTTAAAGTTGTATACCTCAGCTGTGTAATACTCAAACATGAAAATATAGAATGATTGATAAATGCGTATATAAAAGAGCAAAACAACAATAGCTGAACTGCAGATAAGATAGTACCTTTTCACCCAAGTAAACATTCCTTGAACAAGTTAATAAATGAGAGGTTCCAGAGTTTTAGGGTTAGGGTTAGTAACTAGTTTGGTTGTGTGGAAATTGAATGGGCCAAGTCAAGGAATTAAATACGTGAAGAGATAACGAAGATCATCACTACTAATTCGCTAAGTTAGTTTTTGTCAACGTGAGAGGGCTAAAATTGGAATTATATAAATGAAACCATCTATTATTGTAGATAACCAATTGTTCTCATACGAAAATTGTTGACAAGTATGTCTAGATAAACTGTGCTCACTACCAACATGATCAACAGTGATAGATCTATCTATTAAACAAGATTTTTTCATGATTTTTGCTATATTTTTAATATTTCTTTTGTAATATTTTAAGCATATATTAGTAAAATATTTTCGTTAAATGCCAAAAAATCTGTGGTATACGTTACGGCTGAAATCCCATTTATTTCTCTTGCGGTCTAACTTATTCATGGGAAAAATATAATTTAATATGCTTTATAGAACACACATTCCCAACACATATAACCTTATCTTATAGGTCTCCAACTAGACATATAACTGTTCCGTCATTAGGTAGCTTAAGATTTATATATGATAGAATATAGACGACACAAGAACAACTTTCATATCAACTATTAAAATTTAATGGTCAGAATGTCGTTAATTCTTTGAAATTGAACTTGGCGAAAATTTCTAGGCAAGGTTTTGGTTAAACTTCAAAGCCAGGTATGCACAAAATTGAAAATTGGGGAGAAGCCCCCAGTCTTGATATCATTTTCTCATGGATATATATGAAAATTTTGTATTCAAATTTTTAAAATGACTGATTTTCTACTTTAGCTTGGCGGATATATATTTAACAACTTTTGATTCTAAAAAAAAATTGTGGTAAATATGCTCCTTTTATCAAATTAATATGAAGTCTTAAAAAAATAATATTGTCATAATCTCTTATTGGTCAAAAATTCAGAAAACAAAGAAGCAAAAATCAAGGAAAAAAAACCATAAAACCAAGCACAAGATAAGATAAAGATAAAGATAAAATCATCAAAGAATATTTAAAATAAAACAGAGAAAGATAATGATAAACACTACCTAGTAAAAAATGGAAAAATACAAGATAAAAGATAAAAACGTAAAAGATAAAGATAAACATCAAAGTATATTTTTAAGATAAGATAAAGATGAAAAAATATAAGATAAATAATGAACTCATCAAAGAATATTTAAGATAAGATAAAGATGGAAAAATATAAGATAAAGATAAAATCATCAAAGAATCTTTGTTCAAACCATAAAGAGAGAATATACAGGTTCCATAACCCGAGAAAACACAAGTTGAACCCAAAACCCTTACCCTTGTTGGGTTCGTTCCGCCAGTTTGGCTTTTAATTTCTAGCAAGGTAGCTGAAGAAAATGGCAAGAAATTACAGTCCCAAACTGGCAGAACAAATCCAGCAAGAGTTCAGGATGATCCTGCAGTTCAGGATGGCACCCCTTATTCTACACTAAGCTTATTCTACACTAAGCTTCATCTCTTTATACAAGGCACCCCTTATTCCTAAGTCTTAGAATCCATTCTACCTCACTGATCCAACGTCATAGCCTGTTCCAATGAAATGTATTACTCTGGTGGACTTCTGGTGAGATGATAGAGCAATGCTTACATGTTCCGTTTTCTCAACATATATATATAAATTTCCAAAATAACATTATATTTGGTTATGTGACGGGTTGGTAATCCAAGTAACCTTTGGTTTGTTCTTCGAATTGCTGAAAGAGAGAGGAGGGGCCCAAGTGGTGAATATCAGCTAGAGGGATCACCAGAGCTAATCGGCTCAATATTGATGCTTTTTTATCTTTGACGGTTGGTCGTCATGTATGGAATGTTTATAATGATTCTTCATATATTGCCTTTGATGGTCTCAGAAACCTTCATTTACCATGTCTTTCTAGGAGATGCCTGGTATGTTTTCATGACATGCCACCAAGAGACTTTACATATAGTAATTTATATTGGAATAATTAGGAGAAACACAAGATGATCACTTTTATTTGTAAAATGATATTCTAGATTCTAATTATAGATTCAACAATCTATTCTAAATTAAAAACAGAATTAGCTCGTTTTAAAAACTTTTTGAATTCCCGGTAGAAAGGGATTTCGGTAACGAAAAAGCTTATATCTCTTTATCGTTAGAATCTGTCACGTTGTGCCAATCCGTGCCGCTCATTTCAATTATTTTGAGCTTTCTTCGTGCTCCACTCACTCAGGTTTAAGACCTTGAACTTCTGGGTACCGTTACTGAAACCATACAACTAGGCCTTATTATCAATTGCCAAAGTTGGATAAACTCTAGCCGTGATGCAAGTTTTGCCTCCGGCACCGAAGCTCTCCACTGTAGATCGATCAATCTATAAGAGTGGTGAACCACATTTGCATTAAGTTTAACAGGACTTTTTGGGAATGTATTCTTTGTCAAACTTGATATTAGACCTGAAATTTTACAATTCACCAGGCTCCTTAGAGACGAGTTGTCATGAACTGGATCCACAGCCAGAAAAAGCTCCATAAGTGGTCTTATCATTATCAGCATTTAAGGAAGACTTGTCATGTCCAACAAAAGAGAGAAAAAGAACAAAAAGATTTCATAAAAATGAAGTTAGGCAAGAGACATTTATAGCTTGATAGAGACAGAGAAAGGACCTGGTTTGTTCACTGCACATGAGCACTACATATTTATTCTGGCCTTTGAATATTCTGAAGAAAATTGCTGTCCGCTATATACTAAGCTCTTTGATGCTAAAATTAGCAGCCCAAACGGACCCAGAGTACCTTTAACTGAGGCACCCTTTTGGCTACAGAGCGACTGTGGATTTGTCCAAGTTGAATCCACCACTTCTGCTTTCTCAAACTTGGTTATCTCAAATGAAATCTCAACATCTGCCTGGAAAACAGATGAGTTGATTGAGGCGAAATGAATATTTATGAATAATACGGGTGAATTTGTTACTTAGACTAATCCTTGGAGGTGCCTATGTATTTACCTCTATGATTATAACTTTGATAAAAGTCAGAAGAAAATATTAAAAGCAAAGGCCACCTAACACACATGTCGGCTAATTTATCTAATTTATATTCTTGACTTTTCTAAAGTGCGCGCATACTTTCGCTGAGTGTCCTTGCTTCTAGAAACCTTTATTTACTTTTTAATCTGAAACATTCTTTTAAGTGTCTGCAAAATCTAGTTCTTCCATTTGTCAAATAGGATAGACATACTTTGGTAAGTTAACGCGACATCATCTCCTTTTTTGCGTCCTCGAGGCAAAATTAGACTTTCATGGATTGGGCCTAATTTTCATCATTTCAGCAGTATTGGATACTCGAAATTGGGCTAATGCTTGTTGAATTTCTTTCCAATTTCCACATTTTGAGATTGTAGTGAAGGAAAGTACCCCCTTTTTTTCCTATGTAATTTTTCGGAAGTTTGGTGTAACACCAATCCTGAGCTTTCATATGACTCTGTAAGATTCCTGGTTATGCTTTATCCACACCGCCTTTCTTCCTGGAATTGCTTTTATAAATTAATATCAAGCTTTTGTTGATTATTATCTCTGAATTTTTGTCAACTGATGCAGCCTGTTCGTCTATTGAGATGTTGTATCTTCTAACTGTATTACTGTAAACTCGCCTTAACATTACTTCACAAGTAAAAGTAAATTGGTTACCGCTGCAGTTTGCATTATTAGATGTATGATACTTATGGATTGATGAGGTTTCTTGGGATATTATAGATTGAAAAAAAGTATTTCAAAGCATGGTAAGTTTCTATGATATATGCGAGCCAAGTACCGAGAGATTGTGTACTAAAAACTATTATATCTGGACATCAGTTTACCATCAACAGTTGTCATCAAGATGCTGCCTGAGAATACCTTGAAGCCTACAAGCTGTTGCCTGAGAATCCCTTGATGAATGTTTGTGCAGGTAATTTCTACTTATTGATAACTCGGCAGTGTAAGAGAATTCTTTTATCTTTTATCTATTTATTTATCTATATTCTCCTGCAGGAACTGCCTTGATTAACATAGCCCTTGGATTCAGACTTCAGAACACGCATCAGTGTGTTGCACAGGGCTTAGCATTCCTCTATGACAATTTGCGGCTTTCTGGAAATAGCCAGGTATGCTATTTTGTTGTCAGGATTCATTTCATTTTACTTCCATGTTAATCTATGGACATCAACACCTACTTTTGTTCAAGAATTTCCAGGACTATTAAACAGGGCATACATATTGTTGACTTTGATTCTTGCCAGGGGAATGTTGCATTCCAGTTTGAGCATTGGCTTCACGTAATAACAAATTTGAGTTAGAGTTTGTTTGAGATTGTTATTGAAAGTCTAAAAAGTTTATTGGTGTTTGGTAAAAGTTTTGAAAGCTAATTCTTGGGAATCGATTTTTATATGTAGATTTCAAAAGCAGATAGAGTGTAGCTTTTCAAAACCTGATCGGTCTAAAATAAATTTTGGAGGGAAAATAAAACCAAATTTACCCATAATGTCAATAATCAATTTTTTTTTTTTTTGGGTTGTTAAACTTTATGCAGGAGGCGCTATACAACATCGCTCGCCCAGGTCATCATGTTGGACTTTGTAATTCTTGCAGCAACATATTATGAAAAGGTTCTTGCCACTTTTCAGAAGGATTGCCTTATTCATATAGACTTGCCTATGAGAACACAAACCATACGGAAGATCAGAAACCAGGTTACTGTGATCTTCGAAGGGAGGCCGTACACAATCTGAATTTAATTTTCAAACAATCTGGAGCATTTGATCTTGCTAGGCAGGTCTTGAAAGATCGTTGCACTTTCGAGTAATTGTCCCTCACAATGCCATCAACTGGCTTTTGCATGAAACACTAAATTAATTCTTAATTGTCGCAAATAAATACAAAGTGTAATTTCAGCATCTTGTGATCTTTTAAATGATCAAATCTCTAAGTAGACTGAGAATCATTTAAGGTATTGAAGCTTATTTTTTTTTTTCAATTTATTGAGACAAATATGATATTATGTTAAAGTTTTGCAACTGGATGGAGGGATGTATTCCACAATTGGTTAAAAATCATCTAAGTTTAAGTTTACTATTTTACTTTCAAATTGACCCATATTATTTAAAAACTAAATTAAAATTGTGAGTAACACTACACATGATATTATGATATATATTCTTATGTGATAGTGACATTTAAAATTATTTAGGGGATGGCATGAAGTAAGACCTTGATCTTTATATTCATTCTTATATGGTTATAACCGCTTCAAATTAATGGTCAAATCCCATTTAAATCATGCTGGCATGATTTTTCTGTGAATAGTTTGTTGTTCACATACATTTCATACCCATCAAATTCATATATATTGACATTTCATGATATATGTGTACATTGAGAGAGTTTGATTAAAGGAAAAAGGAAAAAAGAAAAAGAAAAATGGGCTACTTCTTCTCGCTCAGACTTCAGGCACATATGCATTTATGTGACAATTTGGAAATGCGAAATGGATTTGATCATCCCAACCATGAATATCACTTTGATGTAGTTCAATACTTACATAAACTTTTTAATTTATTCTTACTTTTTTAATCTCCTCTGTATATCATTTCTTACACTTTTCTGTTCTTTCTCTAACAATTTTCTGTTCATTCTGTAGTTAATATGCATCAACTGTAACATTTCGAGGCCAATTCCAGTAAGTCTTGCCGCTCTGATGCCGTTTCCTGAAAACGATAATGAAGACAATGATGAACATTATAATGATCAGACGGAGGCAGAAAATGATCTACTGGTGGAATGGCGTGAACAGAGTGCTGATGTTCACTTCAGCCATGAGGTATATGTCCATAATTTTTTTTTTCTTTTCATTAAAATGTGTTAATTTACAGACTTTCCTTTGCTTACACTTGTTTTTGTTTTTGCAGTGCAACTGTGGTAATATAATGTGGGTAGTTATGAGACCTGGCCATGGTCAACCACTTAGAGAACTAGGTGTGGATGATCATGATATTCTCAGTAGAACTACCGTAATGGCTTTTTTCATTAAAGGAGCCATGCCTGCAAATTACGTACGTGGTGCAAGATGGCAAGTTCAGTCGGTAAGAACTTATATATATTTTTTGATTTATTCTCAACTTAAACTGCTCTTGTGTGAATTGATGAACTAATAATACTTATGATTGATTGACTAGGGGGGTAGAACATATGAGAATCTTGATCTCTCGCAAGAATTTTACCTCAGAAATCCTAATTATCTTGATGGTGGTACTGATGAATCTGATAGTGATGATAGTGATGATGATTATGGTGATGCTGATAATGGTTATGGTGGTGGTGCTTATGGTTATGGTGCTGCTGCTGATGAATCTGGCAGTGAACATGGTGATGGTGCTGCTGCTAATGGTCATGAGGGCCCAAATTGGAACATCACGGAAGTCTCTTGTTTTTTTGCTCGTGGGATTATAATTGATTAATTAAACAGAGCAACAATTGAGTAGTATTACTTTACTATTATTATTAGCTATAAGTGCTGCTGTTTGACCAACTTTATTATTGTTATTATTAGCTATAAATGCTGCTGTTTGACCACAGATATGAATAAAAGCTTCTGCTTCCCTTTTTTTATCTTCTTTTTTTTTGTTTAATCAATTATGGTTGTTGTGCTTGTGATATTTTAAAGCTATATATAAAGATAAATTTTATAGTATTATAGAATAAAATGAGATTAAAAAATTTACCAAAAAAAAAATCATCTAGCTCCCTATGTTCTGTTTTATTTTTATTCATTCCTATATTTTTAAAATATCACAGACGTCTCTATTTTTATATATAAAAAGTGACCTATACAATACTAAAAATTTATGGATAATATTAAAATCATACCATGCATCAAAATTTTTATCGTACTTAAAATCAATCCTGTACTTAAATGGGTTTTATCCTACTCAAATTTTCCATTTTAAATTATCATTTTTTTTAAGCCTCCAGATGGAAGAGCAAGGCCTGAGAGAGAAATTACTGTTTGTTTGTATAATAACAACAACGAACTGAATTACAAAAGCTATGAGTTTATAAACTCATTTCAAATTAACTGTCATTCTAACTAATTAACAGCATAACATACTTCTTTCATAATACCTAATTTGTCCTTACTACATATTTACTTAACTGCCCTCTCTTACTAATCATGCTAGCAGCCCCTCTCAAGTGTAGTTGGGAATAACGTGTTTTCTCAGCTCACTTGCAAGCACTGATAGCTAAAATGTTGTCTTGAAGAGCTTCAAATCGAACTCCAGCTAGAGGCTTAGTAAGTGTCTGCTTGAATCTCCGTAGGTACATGCTGCACAGCCCGTTGCTTGGCAAGAACTTTCTCTCGAATGAAGTGAATATCCACTTCTATATGTTTTGTTCTTGCACGGCAAACTGGATTGGATGCAAGTGCTTCAGCCCCCTTATTATCACACAGCAAAACTGGAATACCTTCAAGTTGAATATCCATTTAATTCAACAATTCCCTCAGCCATACTGCTTCAGTCACAGCAAGTAAAAAGGCTCTATACTCGGATTCGGTAGAGGACCCAGCAGCAACAGGCTGCTTCTTAGAACAGCAGTAGATTAGATTCTTTGTCAAAGTAAATACAACACCCAGAGGTGGACTTTCTGTCGTCTAATGAACTGGCCTAGTCAGCATCACAAAAACCTGTTAACCTGAAGGACTGCAAAGGCTGAAAATTTAGACTATAGTGAAGTGTTCCTTTGATTTATTGCATGACCCTCTTACATGCTTGCCAGTCAATCGTTGGTCTTGCAAAAATTTGCTTAGTTTGTTGACAGCAAAGGATATGTCTAGTCGCGACATAGAGAGATATTGCATTCTTCCCATGGCACTTCTATTGACAGCAAGGATGATCAAACAAGATGTTGTCATCCTTTGAAAGCTTGTTGCTTGTTATCATTGGAGATGGAGTACACTTTGCATTCAACTAGTTGAACTTCTTCAAGAAGCTGATGTATTTCCATCTGATATAGGAGCAGTAACAGCTGAAGAGGATTGAAGGAAAATTGAATTGGAAAGGGAAAAATGATGCTAATTAAAAGATACACTTTGAGCAATGTATAACCTGCCAGAAGAATGCAAGCACAAGTAACCTTTGTGGGAGGTGCTATAGCCCAGACAAACACAAAGAGAGGTGTGGAAGGAAATTTTATGAGAATTGTAGGCTCTAAGGTTTGGGTAAGAAGCACAACCAAACAGGCTTTATAATTTGGTGCTTTATGGTAAAGTGTAGTAAATGGATTGGAATGATTTAGGAGAAGTGAAGGAAATCTATTGATCAGGTACACGACAGTTTGAAAAACATGCCCCCAGAAGCTGAGAGGTAGTGAGTGGGGACAAGGATGCCTGAAGGTAATTCCAAGTTGATTGAGATAAGGTGGAAGAGGTCTGAACTATATCAAGTAAGATCAAGGGGATTTGATGATCTGGAATGTGCAAGGATACAGTTTGTAAGGAAGGAGAATTTACATATATTTGTTGAGACTCAAACACCAATTGAACTACAAGAATTATAATGTGTATTATGACTTGGAACTAAAATACTAATTATACTAAAATTGGATTTCTATATTTGTCTAATTGAAACTGCTTTTCTGCCTTTCATATAATTTTTGTTTGTATTAATTTTAGTTAATTATAGTTTTTAAAATAAATTTTACTATTATTTCTACAGTTGTCTAATTAAAATTTTAAGAAAGATAATTTTTAAATAAAAAACCAAGGAATATGTTAACTCAAAATAGTAAAATTAATAAAAACAATTTAAATTATATTATTTATACTAACTGAGTTAAGTTGCTTTTTGCTTTTCTATAATTAGTCTGATAGTTAGTATATCAAAACTAGTAACCTAATTTAAATTATTTTAATTAATTTTAAAATTTTGAGATTTAATATTCCTTCTTTTTTTTTTAATTTAAAAATAATCATTTAAAAATTTTAATTAGACAAATATAGAAATAATAGTTAACTAAAATTTATATAAAAAATAATAATAAAAAATGTAGAAAGGCAATTTTAATTCGACAAATAGGAATACAGTTTTAGTATAATTAGTCTTTTAATTAGTTCAAATCGTAGTGAACAAATAATAACTGGCTAGTTAGAACACGCCAAAATGCGAGAAATTTTTATTAGGGATAGATAGGGGTAGTTTAGTAATTCCAAGAGTAATAAAAATAAAAAAATGACTTTGCATTCTGTATAAATGTAGGAAAATAGAAAAAGAGTTAGCTCCCTCTCAATCTCAAACACAATGTGTCGCCGCAACGTAAACGACGACGGAGAAGAATTCTCCGGCGGCGAAAACGATGACGCTTTTGACGAGGACATGGAAGCCCTAAGGAGAGCCTGTATGATAATAGGTGTCGACCCTACCCTGACTGTTGAACCAGCTTCCTCTGGCGGCAATGACGCTTCTGTTGCCGCCGCCTCCGCAGCCGGTGCATGGAGCTCTGATAGTGACGACTATCTTGAATTAGTCCGAAACATACAGAACCGGTTGGATGATTGCAGCCAGCCCTTGTTTTTGAAGGCTTTGTCTACACTTCCGCCGGTTGCTTCCAAGGATGAAGAGGATGATTTCGAGACTCTTCGAGTTATTCAGCAGCGGTTTTCTGCCTATCATTTAACTGGTAAGCTCTGAATATTCAATTAATTAATTAACTAATTATTAATAATTATTGTTATTGTAGTTTTCGTAATTAGTATGGTTTGCTTCCAAAGAATGGCTTTGCGCTTACGTTACTTTTGGAAAATTTGGATGTAGATGGTACAAAGGGTAGCACGAAGGACTATTCAGAGAATGTTGCAATTATTGTAGCATCAGAGAACGATACTTCCAATAATTTGCTTGTAAATAGAATCGATGCTTGTGATGCAGCTTGTAACGATCGCCATGTATTCTCGAGTGACAATGTGGAGAGAAAGCCTTCTGGTTTCATTGAGTGGCATCAATCGGATCCATGTAAATTGTCTATGTTGCCCCACAAGCATTCTGACTTCCCGAAATCGGCACATATTTTTATCGATGCCATTAAGAAGAATAGGTCATATCAGATGCTTATCCGAAGTAAGTTGACTCAGATTGAATCAAGAATAGAGGAGAACGAGAAATTGAAAGACATTGTGAAAACACTGAAAAACTTTCAGGTTTTTTGCAGAAAAAAAACTGGTCAAGCATTATCCCAGAAGATGGATCCTCGTGTCCAATTAATTTCAAGGCAGAAGTCTAGGAATTCTAATGATCAACAGGTAAATTTTGAGTTTATTTCAAATTGACAATCTGCTTCCTCACATTAGTTAGCACATACTTTTGGTTGATACAGCTTGAATATCTTTATAGGTTATTTTATCTATTATTATTTTTTTTTATCTTTTCTTTTTCTTTAAAAAAAATTGACGATTTAATTATTATAAATTTCATCTGTTGTGCTGTGAATTGAATATTAAGCCAAACACACTGATTCATGGGGTTAGAGTTAGATTTTAAGGAACTTGGGGCTTGTTCTACTAGCGTGGCTTCAAAATTTCAGTCTCTAGATTAGGATAGGGTAAAGGATTTGGTTGGACATCATATTAATGTGATTGTAAATTCATTGGACGTCATTTCATAAGATTGAATGTGTAAATGCTGTTTTAGTGTTGTACTGTCCTGTTCCATGAGGGCAGTGGCTGAGCATCCTGAATGGATAAAAAAACCCTTGGTTTCAACTGTGAGGTCAAGGGTCCAGTCCCCTTTAAGCCACTTGCTAGGTATAACATATATATCACAACTTTTTTCGGCTACCAAGATTGTAGAGTTTGGAAGTAGCCTCCAGTTTAGAAATTGATGAATTGAAAAGGTCATGGGAGTTGAAGGTATCAAGAAACAAAGAAAGAAAAAAAAAATTGGAGATTCAGTGGAATTATCAACAAAGTTGAAGATGGCAACAAGTGATTGCATGCAAGTGGTTGTGAGGACTGATTTGACATCTACGACAGGAGAAAATTGATCAAAAATAGATTGTGAAAAGAAGAAAACAAGTAGTTGTTGACAAAGGAGAGCATATTCTTTTTCCCTGGCTATGATTATGACATGATATTGATATAGAATGCGTCGTGTTCTCTTTCAAAGTATTTGAATTCATCTCTCTGCTTTGATTTCATTAGGTGTCTTTTTTTTCTCTCTTATTTAATTATTTATTTTTTATATGTTTGCCAACTACTCACATATTACAAGGTTGCATGAGGTGTATGGATTGGATCTCTTGCTACACTTGTCTATTGTTTTGATTTTCAGGGGCTTACTTTTAACTGATGATAGATTTTACTGCTGTAGGTTACTGATAAAAAGTTCTCTGCTATGCACTATAGCCCAGCCGAAAATTCTCATGTTGCTAATTATAGAATGGCCTTGACAAAATATCCACTTTCATTGTGTCGGAAAGAATGGTCAAAGACCGAAAGTGAAAAACTTGGAAAGGGGATAAGACAACAATTTCAAGAAATGGTTTTTCAAGTGTCAATGGATCGACTAAGGTATGCCTAGATTTTTTTGTCAGCTCTAGATATCCTTCAAACTCATGTGAATAAGTGTAGCAGTGACAAGGCATGCTCACCTTACAACTTAAATATCCACTTAAAGTATACTAATGTTGCCATATTTAGCATGAGATCTTACCCTCTGAGGCTGCATCTTAAAGTTCAAATCTGTTGTTACTTTAAACATCTATATTCCTATATTTTTTTGTATCTATCTTTTGATTGCATCATTTCTTAAGCATATTTATTTGGGCATACTTTAAATTGACAGTGGTACAGAGGGAACTTCTAAAAATGGTAGTGGTCCGGATGACATTTCTGCATCAATCAAAGATCTCGAAGTCACCCCAGAAATGATTAGGGAATTTCTTCCTAAAGTTGATTGGAATAAATTAGCTTCCAAGGATCTTGAGGGTCGTTCTGGTGGAGAATGTGAAGCACGGTAAGTGTTAGTTTAGCATTAATAGATAAAATATATTGATTTTTACAGCTTTTATACATAGTTTTTTTTTTTAATCTATTCTTTTACTATATTCTATGAATAATTGATTATTTATTTTGCAACGTAGGATCTTATGGAGATCTCTAATAGGGAACTCTAAATTATTGGATGATTAAAAATTTGTGTGGTATCTCTAAGGATGAGCTTAGGTATTTGT
>JANLJB010028908.1:1482-12519 GCA_026212285.1 Bursera cuneata | reverse complement strand
ACGATACTTGGACTCACCGAGGACTATATTATTTAAGACTACCTACACTTGGGTAACACTTTCTAAGATGTAGCAGTTCTAAATCTAGCGCTATCTAGAGAGTTCTTTGGATTTTACATCAGTTTTGTAGGAGTCAGTTATGGGAGTTGTCTGAGTCACAAATCATTGGTTATAAGCCTTCTCTTTTTTATTGGATTTATGGTGGCGCTTTAAGCCCGGAGGGTTTTTCCTTGTTAAGGTTTTCCTTCGTCAACAAATCTTGCTGAGTTGTTTGGTTGTTTATTTCTGTAGATTTGTTTTGTGTGTTGATAGATTGAATGATATGGTTGATTGATCTTATCTGTTTTTATGCGATTTTCATTAACATGTTTTTGTTTATCATTGTATTAAGTTTTCCCAATTAATTACAACTATTCACCCCTCTTTAGTTGTCTTAGGGTCTTAACATAGGAATTTTAAAATCCAACTGGATTGTTTTTGTTGGTGATAAATGATTATCATAAACTTCACACCATCAATTTAATTATTAAAGATTATAATATTAGAAGATAAAAACTTTCTTCACACCATGTTACTGACTTTGGATTATCAAAATTTTTAGATGATTCTCTACTTAACATAGTTGTTCAAACTCAATCAAGCTCAATTGGAATAAAAGGAACTTGTGGCTATGTTGCTCTAGGTTAGTAGTTCATTTTTTATATTTGGTTCTTTACTACTTATGCCACCATATTATTTATTTACTACGTATGTACATGCATGTTAGCATTTATATGGCAATTGGCAACTAATAAATGACATGATGAGTCCACATATCTTTCAGAGTATGTTATGAGTGGGGGAGTGTCAATGTCAGGAGACGTGTATAGCTTTGGAATTATCCTAAGACGACCAACTGATAATATGTTTAATGATGGCTTACTCTCCATGAATTCGCTAAGATGGCTTTGCCAAAAAAAGTAACAGAGATTGTTGAACCTTCGCTTATACTAGAAGTTAGTGGTGGCAACTTTGCAAGCCATGGAAATGAAAGAATGAAAATCGACAAGTGTTTGACTTCTATTGTGAGGACTAGAGTCCTTTGCTCAATGGACTCCAATTGAGCTAACGACGATGAAAGATATTGTGATAAAATTATGTGCTATTAGGAGGAACTTTCTCAATAGTAGGACTTGATAATTCAGAATGTTAAGTTAATTTCTCACGAGAATGTCAAATATTTTTTATTTAGATCTTTCATTGAACTTCTCATTGGTAGGATTTGATACCTTCTATATTGTCTAATAAGGGAATCAATAATAGTTTGCCTCTCTTTGTTAGATATTAATATCCATAGTTGTTCTGATTAAATTTATTTTTTGCTTGACTTTAGACATATCAATAAAATTGTATCTCATTAGCAATCAAAATTAAGAATTTATTTAATCATATTGACTTGATATATTGAAATTTGATATCCTGAACTTTATGAATATTCAATGCAATCCATGTAAATGTGAGGTTATCATGTCTTTAGTGTGCTTCTTTGATTTCTTATTATCTTTTTATTTTTATTTTTATCTTTTATAACCTCTCAACATATAAAATTGCCTGCTTGCTTTAAATTTTCAATTAAATAGAATATGAAAATTTAAAAGATATGTAAATTAGTCAAATAAAAAAGGAAAAAAAAAATCGAACTTTGATATATCCATTTCTAACTCTTTCATATTTTACTTTCTTCCAGAGATGATCTCAATTCTAGCAGAGCTTGAAACAGGGGATCCCTAAACCTAGCAATTTCAAGATGATCGTATCCTGTGGTAATTGCTATGATGTTTGCTTAATTGCTTCAGCACAGAAAATGATAAATCATTAATGTGTTTTAGTGTCCGGACACCATGTCTCTAGAACATTGGAAGGACCATCAATGATAGTTTGATCAATAAATCCAGTCATATCAAGTTCAGTGTGTAGTGGAGATACTTTACAAATTTTTTTTTTAAAGAATTATTTTTGAGAATGATCGTATAAATTTTAGTTATTTATTGTAGCAAGCTATTGTTGACTTTAGACATATAATTAATCTGAGAACAAGAGAAATCTCTATAACAACTTAAGTTTATTCGGTAAATTAGAAAAAAAAGAAACATGTGTAATCCACAATAATCTTGACTTGATCAGACGTATCAATTACTTAGAGAAAATAGTGATTCAACTTGTATAGTGGAGAATTTGCAAATCACCAGACAAATTAAAGACTAGAAAACCCCAACATATGTCATATTCTTGAGGGAGACTTAGAATATTGCATATTTTGGAAAACCAAAACTTCAAATTCATTCTTGGAACTTGGGTATTCGGGCGAAAGACTAATCAAACCATTTAATTATTAAATATTATAATAATAGAAGGTAAAAACTTTCTTTAGAGCATTACACTTTGCTCTTCTCTCTGTTTCTTTAATTTAATGACTGCACAGAATTTAGAAACTGGACATAAAAAATTGGACACAAAAATTATAATAATACCATCAACAAAGAATCTTCTCAAATTAATGCATGTCTCCACAAATTAAGAGCAAGCTGCCGTGAATTCTTAGTTTTAGGCTTAATTTAGTATAAGTGATATTAAATTAAGGGATATTAAAATTTACTTCTAAGTACTCTTTCATATTTTACTTGGTTCCACGGCGATGATCTCTGTTCTGGCAGAGCATGGAACAGGGGATACTGGAAGAGAGAAATTTCCAAGATGATCACATTCTGTGATAGTTGGTATGATGTTTGCCATTCAGCTTTTAGGTGAGATCCCACAAAGTGTTTCAGATTTTACATTTTTGAGCCAACGACTTAACTGAGAAATTCCTACAAGCAGTAAACTACAAGGCTTTGATACGTCTTGTTTTATGGGAAATCAACTTTGTGGTTCTCCACTTCATGATTGTATTGTAAATGTTCCAATACCTAACAACGGAAGCGCAAGTGGCAATGAAGAAGATGTGGAATGCAAAAGACTGAGATGCGTTTCGGTTGTGTTCGGAGCTCTGAAGTAACCGATGTGACATCCCACATTGCTTGGGAATGATAAGTTTGGATAAGTTAAATACCCTGTGAGCTCCTTAAACTGTCAGAGGCCTTTTGGGTTGTAAAGCCCAATAACAAAACCGTGACGGACTGTGTGTCCAAAGCGGACAATATCTGACAGTTGGCCGGGGTGTTACAGAATAGTATCAGAGCCCATCCCAACCGGAAATGTGTGGACGTGACATCCCACATTGCTTGGGAATGATAAGTTTGGATAAGTTAAATATCCTGTGAGCTCCTTAAACTGTCAGAACCCTTTTGGGTTGGATAAGTTAAATATCCTGTGAGCTCCTTAAACTGTCATAGGCCTTTTGGCTTGCAAAGCTCAATAACAAAACCGTGACGGACTATGTGTCCAAACGGACAATATCTGACAGTGGGCCGGGGTGTTACAAGAAGAGTGGTGGATGTTTGCGTTGGTTGTCTTGTGGGGGTCTTTTAGTGGTGATCGTGCTTGTGGGTGTTTCTTTTGGCTTGTGATTGAGCTGCTCATTGTGGCTGGTGTTGCAATGTGGTTGGTGGTTTGTTTGTGTGGATTGCTGGATTTTGGCTATGGGGTGGCGCTCTAGGGGACTCTGATGGTAGTGTTGTTGTGAAGTGGCTGCCATGGTGTGATGGTCCACGTTGGGATTTTGAATATTTTACAGTTGGCCCAATGGACTTTCTTATCCCGGTCGTGGACTGAACAGATTTCTTTCGACGCAAAATTTTGTTAGTCTACCGCCACTACAATTCTTGTTAGTTTTAATTTTCTTATTTAAGTGATGCATTTCCATATATGCACTAACGTAAAGGTGGTACTATATCAGCTACATATCAGTTCGGTGGATCTAGAAGTTTGCTTTAGGGGCGAAATATAATATCATAATGATATTGCGTCTTGACTCTTCTTATTATTAGTTTATATAAAAGAGAGAAAAAGATGCAGCCTCCAGTCTGGGGGATTAGGAAGAGGACTAAATTTAATAAAATGAAGTGAACAAAGGAACAAATGACACAGAGGAAAATTCAACAAGAACTGCTTTTTTATATAATTATATACTTTGTTCGATTTTATTATTGACCATCATTCAATTGATAATGTTCTCATTCATGTTTTCTAGTACATTATTTAGATTCTTTTTATTTCATATTTGATTGACACAATTTTTTTTTTTGACAAATTTTATATGGCTCTTTTTACTTTAGAACACTAAAGATCTTTATTTCAATCTGGACGAATGTGAGGTTATCTAGATTGAGAATAAGGTATTTTTGACTTCTAATAAAATAAAAAGGATGCACTTAGTTCAATGTATCTACAAAATCACAATTTCTAGGTAAAGATAGATGATGACAGAGGGGGTGGCTGTTCATGTTGTGGTTGATTTCAGTGGGATGTTGACAAATTTCAAAAGAAAATCTTTAGGGGATTCAGAGCCTACTCTATTAGACCACTGGGACCTTCAAAGAAATGAAAGACGTAGAACTCTTTTCTGTTCACTTTTTTCCAAGGAGATGATGAGGCGGATACACATTGGTGTCATTATCATATAGTGTTGAAAGAAAATAATAATAATAAACTATACAGATAATAATTTATGAATAAATAAACATATAAATGTATCTCTTGTATGGTAGACACGTATCTTAGGGATTGGCTCTTTATAGAACAGGCAATCACGTGTTGTGCACTTTAACTCAACTTGTTCGAAGATTTTTTATTCTCATTTCTATTAGTTTAATAACTAATAAAATGAAGAAATATCTTAATTTTGTAAAATTCATGCGAAATTGTAAATTAAATCTACTGATTATTCCCTATTTCTTTGCTATTAACTTTTGAGACTACAATAAAAAGTAATCTAAATGAGAATGAATCTAATTTTTGGTATGCATAAGCATAACAATTATTTTCTCTTGGACACAAGCTTCGAGAGTATAACGGGAATTGTGGACCATGCTTTGAACAACTTGCCTTATCCTTTACACAGTCCAATAATTTACAAAGGACGAATTTAATGATTTAATTAACTTTATTCTACATAATAATAAAACCCAATTTGGTCCGTCTCTGTTCTGATTCTGTGAGCTTTATTTGACCAAGAAAATTTTATATATTGAGGATTTCTTTGATTCCAGAGCGATCCTCAGCTATTTAAACTCATACACACCAAGATTACAACACACCACCACCGACGCCTGCCTGTTGTTCCTGTTATCTGTGTAGTCTTATTCAGAAGCTGCAAACTATGTTTAGTTCCTTTAGCTGCTATGCTACCATTCTGCTATGGTGCTTCAGCTTATTAACGTTGCTACAATATTATTATTGTTACTCTGTTTCTCTCCCCACCACCACCACAATCACAACAAATGAGACGGACAGTCTCGCATTGCTTGCCATAGAGTCACAGCTCAATGATCCACTTGGAGCAACAAGCTCTTGGAACAATTCTGTGAATTTATGCCTGTGGAGAGGCGTAACGTGTGGTCGAAAGCACCAGAGGGTCACTGAGTTAGACCTGAGCAACTAAAGCCTAGAAGGTCCCTTAACACCTTATATAGGCAACCTCAGCTTCCTCAGATTCATCAACCTTGCATCCAACAGCCTCTATGGAGAAATTCCCCATGAATTTGGTCGTTTGCAAAGGCTTCAAACTCTAGTTCTCAGCAATAATTCCTACCAATTTATCTCGTTGCTCTAATCTCATTAACATTTTTGCCTTCAACAACAAGTTGACGGGAGAAATCCCTATAGAGATCGGTCACTTGTTCAAGCTTCAGAGATTGGGCTTTCGTAGGAATCTTCTTACAGGGCAATTACCAGCTTCCATTGGGAATCTTTCCGCTCTTAGGCTAATTGATTTTACAGAGAATAGCTTGGGCGGGACAATTCCTGCTAACCTAGGCCAACTGAGAAGCTTGGTATTTTTTAGTATAGCGATGAATAATTTTTCCGGTACGGTTCCTCCTTCAATTTATAATATCTCTTCCCTTCAGGTGTTTCAAATAGCATTCAATAGATTCCACGAAAGTCTACCACCTAACATAGGCTTCGCTCTTCCAAACCTGACCACATTTGTTATTGGTGAAAACGATTTCACCGGTACTATCCCAGAGTCATTGTCCAATGCTTCAAATCTTGAGTGGCTGAGCCTTAGAGAAAATCATTTCAGTGGGAAAGTGTCTGTTGATTTTAGTGGCCTTAAGAATCTATCAAGACTACGTTTGGATATAAATAATTTCGAAACTGGTAAAGCCGATGATCTTCATTTTATTAATTCTCTAACAAACTGTAGCAAATTTGAACTCCTTCATTTGCAAGGGAATCAATTTGGAGGTGTACTGCTGCAAACAATAGCCAACTTCTCAAATACAATTAGCGAAATTGCAATAGGATCCAATCAAATAATCGGCACCATACCTAAAGGGATAGGAAATCTTGTTAATCTAAATGTTGTTGCAATGGAGCGTAACCAATTAACAGTTTCAATTCTACACATTATAGGTGAGCTTAAGAAGCTACAAATTCTTTTCTTGGATGGAAATAAATTCCAAGGCAGCATTCCTATCTCTCTAGGTAATCTAACGCTGCTGGCCAAACTTGATTTGGCAGCCAACAACTTGGAAGGCCACATACCCACCTCCCTTGGAAATTGTCAGAATTTGATTACGTTGTCTCTCAGACAAAATAAGCTCACCGGCTCTGTACCTCAACAAATTCTTAGCATAATGACCCTATCAATCTCGCTAGACCTGTCAAATAACTATCTCAGTGGCCCTTTTCCTTCTGTTGTGGGTAACCTCAAGAATCTCATTGCACTGGATATATCTAGAAATAACTTTTCAGGTGAGATTCCGGTTACTCTAGGTCGTTGCACAAGCTTAGAATATCTTAGTATGCAGTACAATCATCTTAATAGAAGTCTTCCTTCTTCTCTGAGTTCTTTGAAAAGCATCAAAGAGCTAGACTTCTCTAGCAACAATTTTTCAAGCCAAATTCCGCAATATCTTGAGAATTTATCCTTCTTGAAGTCTTTGAACTTATCTTACAATTACTTTGATGGCAAGATACCAACACAAGGAGTTTTTGGCAATTCAACGTGAGTTTCACTTATTGGGATTGAGAAGCTTTGTGGGGGTCCAGACGTATTGCATTTTCCGCCTTGCCACTCCAAAGGATTGAAAAAGTCCAAATTCACTCTTCTCAAGGTGTTGATTCCGGTGATTACGTCATCCTTGGTTTTATTAGTATGCTTCATTGTTGTCTTCATGAAAAGGAGAAAATTGGTTCTAAAATCTTCTGGAATGCTGCAGCTAGAAGAACAATTTCCGATGGTATCTTATGCGGAGCTCAGTAAAGCAACTAACGAATTTTCATCATCAAACATGCTTGGTAAGGGTAGTTGTGGCGTTGTGTATAAGGGAAATCTAGGTGAAAATGGAATTCTAATTGCAGTGAAGGTGTTTAATCTTAGGCAAAAAAGGGCTTCAAAGAGTTTTATGGTTGAATGTCAGGCATTAAAAAATGTTCGAAACCGAAATCTCATCAAAATTATCACTATTTGCTCAAGCATTGATTTCAAAAGGGGTGACTTTAAGGCTATAATTTATGAGTTTATGCAAAATGGGAGCTTAGAGGAGTTGTTGTACAAGAGAAATGATCAGCTTCACACATGTAATTTAAGTCCTATCCAAAGATTAAACATAATGATTGATGTGGCTTCTGCAATAGAATATCTTCACCAGCACTGTCAACCACCAATTGTTCATGGTGATCTTAAGCCAAGCAATATTCTGCTTGATCATGACATGGTTGCACATGTTAGTGACTTTGGATTATCAAAATTTCTACATGATTTCCCTCTTAGCAATGCTGTTCAAACTCAATCAAGCTCAATAGGGATAAAAGGAACTACTGGCTACGTTGCTCCAGGTATGTGTTTTAATTTTGTTTCTTTTATAACTTGTTTTTGCCACCATCTTATTCATTTTCCTTATGTGAACATGAATGTTAGCACTCGTTTATCAATTGAAAACTAATAACTAATAATATGGATCCATATATCTTTCAGAGTATAGTATGGGAGGTGGACTATCTATGTCAGGAGATATGTATAGCTTCGGGATTATGTTGTTGGAAATTTTCTTAAGAAGATGACCAACTGATAACATGTTTAATGATGGTCTTACTCTCTATGAATTTGCAAAGATGGCTTTGCCAGATAAAGTGATGGAGATTATTGATCCTTCACTTCTATTGGAAGTTAGAGCTAACAGCTTTACAAGCCATGAAAACGAAAGAGTAAAACTTGAGGAATGCTTGACTTCTATAGTGAGAATTGGAGTTCTTTGCTCAATGGAATCTCCCACTGAACGAATGAAGATATCAGATATTGTTACAAAATTATGTGCTATCAGGAGGAACTTTCTCAGTAATAGCATATGATACTTTTAGAATGTTAAGTTTGTTCCCCACAAGGTCGGATGTTTTATATGTTTCATGGAACTCTCATTACAATTTGATATTCTTTAATACTGTGTAATTAGGGAATTAATTTTTCATAATAGTTTGCCAGTGTTTATTATATATTAATATAGATGTTTTTATTCAATTTGTCTTCGAAAGAAGAGGTTCAAAACAGAATGAGATGATGATCACAAAATTTAAATTAGACCAGCAATTAATTATTAAAGATTTATAAGTTAGAATATGAAAACTTTCTTTTCTCTTCTCTGCATTTCTTCAATTTTATGACTGAACACAACTTAGAAACTGGATCCATAAGAATTTTTCTTCAAAATCTCTACAATTTCCTTTTAACCTTTTTCCTTATCTCACGTCTTAAAGCTGTCTTTATCGCATTCACTCGTAAGATTCCCACCCATTTGACAATTCAATCTCATAGCCAATCCCTTCCTGCAATTAAGATGACTTAATTTAAATCACCTATAATAATATAATTAAGAAAGAATCTTCTTCGATTTATGTCTCCAAAAATTAAAAGTAAAGCTGTTGTGCATACTTAATTTAAAGCTTATTTCTCATAGTAATTGCTTTATTTTGGCTCTGATTTTCTCCTTCCTTGTATAACTTAGTTCTTATATTTGTATAAACAGCATAGCATGAATGAATACAAGATACAATTATCCAACTCTTTCAATATACAAGATACAATTATTCAGTTCAGGGGATACTGGAAGAGAGTAATTTCCAAGATTATCACATCCTGTGATAGTTGTATGATTTTTGCTTAACTGCTACAGCCCAGAAAAAGATAAATCATAGATGTATTTTTAGTTTCACGCCACGGTCTCTAGATAAATGAAAGGACCAAGTAAACGATCTCATAGATCTTTGAAACAAGATTGCTTCTTCAACTACTGGTGATGGAGATTGCTATACATGGTCTGCAATTGTCTGTGACAACTTGACAGGCATGTCCTCAATCTCAACCGTAGACCTCGTCCATTGGATAAGGATGCATCTGATGCTGATTATGAAGATTATGTGAGGTGATCAGAACTGGGCGGTAAGATAAATCCCTCCTTTCTTGGTATTAAGCATTTGCACTCCTTGGACTTGGATCAATGATAATTTTACAGGGAATAATTGACCAATCGACTTGGATAATTTAAAAATTTGCAAGGCCTTATACTATCTCAGAACTCTATTTTGGTTGTATTCCATCATCTTAAGAAGTGGAGAACTATAAATCATCCTTGCAATTTATATTTATTCCATACTGAAGAAGACCGGGAGTAAGCTTGGGCCTGCGCCTCGGGACCTTCGTCGGCTTCTCTCCTTGGACCCTTTTTTAAAAATTCTTCGTCGGCTTTGGTCTTATTATGAGAGAAATTAGAATTGGATGGAGCTGGGGATGAGGGGCAGTAACGTGACCAGTGACCTGGGCGTCCGCACTTGAAGCAACCAGTCGGAGGCGCGTTTGTGTTCTCCATCTCTCTCCGCCTTTTGCTGGCGAAATAAAGTGACTTGATTTTTTATTTATTGGGTTTTACTTATTTATTAAATAATTTATTATTTGCTCTGTTTGGCGGAAAATGTAGGAAGGAACTTCCGTTGGGCTTCTTAAATGTTTTCTTTGGTTGGGCCCATTGGGCAGGATTTTGGCCCAATGAACCTTCTCATAACAGACGTGGACATTAGAGTCACACAGACATTTTAGTCTATTTGTAGAAGCAACGAGCTTCCCACATCTTTGAAATCTTCATCCATTCAAACAAGTAATTTATTGAATAATATTTATAAATTTAAATAATTTATTAAATATTGTTTATGAATTTAAATAAATTATTAAATAATTTTAATAAATCACGTAAATAAATTATTTATTAAAAATTAAATAATTTTAGTTAATTTAAATAATAAAAATATATTTTATTTACTAAATAATTTTAGTAAGTTAAGTAAATAAATTTTAGTAGATAATTTACTAAAAACTAAATAATTTTAGTAAGTAAAATTATTTATTAATTATTTAGTAAATTTTTTAAATTTATAAAAATTAGTTAGTGTATGAAAAATATCGTTATTATTTTTTTGTAAATTTTTAAAGATTTTATATTATTGTCTTATTTTAGTAAATAAAATATTGGTACTGCCCTCACAAGAAAAAATTATAAATTCAACTCTTTGATTATAAAGTAACATAGACCTCTATTTTTAATAATCCTTTGAAACTAATTAACATTGTTAGGGCATTACCGGTATTTTATTTACTAAAATAATATAAAAATTTTAAAAATTTACAAGAAAATAACAAGATATATTTCACATACTAACTAATATTGTAAATTTAAATAATTTACTAAATAATTACTAAATAGTTTCACTTACTAAAATTATTTAGTTTTTAGTAAATTATTTATTAAAATTTATTTGATTAATTTATTAAAATTATTTAGTAAATGAAATATATTTTTATTATTTAAATTAACTAAAATTATTTAGTTTTTAGTAAATAATTTACTT
>JANLJB010028907.1:0-12511 GCA_026212285.1 Bursera cuneata | reverse complement strand
TCTCAAAATAAATGTCATAAGTTTTATCTTTGATCTTCAATGTCAAATTTTCCGATTGTTTGTTTAAACATGCAATTGAATAATGAATAAGAATCAAATTGGTAACATTTAAACGAAACAATTAAGTGAACCTCGAAGCCTTGTTATTATCATTATTGTCTATCATCATCATAAATCAATCTTATTTTTATTTAATTATTAAACCTTTTTGTTGATATTTTCCTCCCTGTGGATTCGATACCTAAAGCTACACTAYAACAACCGTTTAGCCGAAGGTTAATTTTGATCATGATCAATATTCGTACAACCTTCTCTTAATTCATGATAGAATAGGTTGTAACTTAGGCTAGAGTTAGAGCAAGGCTAAAGAGGAGCTTGATTATATAGTTTTCTTGTTTTTCCTTCTTTGATTCTTATGAATATGCTTTAATGTTTATAATTTTATTTATAAGAAAAACTCTTTGTTCATCATAAGATTTGTTTTAATCCAAAGATTATTTTTTTCAGAATCATATAAGTTCAGTCATACTTTTCTTATGTGTAACTTGTTAGATTATAATCGTTGTTAAAAATATCTATTTTATAAGTTGATCTTTTACTATAGTATTGTCATGCTAGAATAACTAGTATTGATATATTGACGATCTTGGGTAGCTTGTAAAAATAGATCATCGTTGTTCTTCATTGTTTAAAAGGATTTCTCAAAATAAAATACCGAAGTTTTTTTCTTTGATCTCTTACGCTATATTTTTTTATTGCTTATTTGGGATGTGAAATATGCAATTAGATAATAAAATAAGAATCAAAGTTGGAAACATTAAAAATGAAACAATCAAGTGAATCTCGAAGCCTCGTCATTATCATTTTAATTTGTTTTTTAATTATTTCTCTTGTCAATCCTTTGTCCCAATTTTATAATAACCTTCTATGTTAGTATTTTCCTCTCTGTGGATTCGATACCTAAAATTATGTTACAATAACTGCTTAGCCGAAGGTTAATTTTAAATATGATCAGGTTTCATGGTGAATCAATGAGGAATATAAGCTAATCCGAATCAAATCAATGTTTTCTTTAAGATGACATCACCTCGCAACAGGAGAGAAATTAAAAGTTTGATGGACATGATTGCAACATTGAATAGCTTTGTGTCAAGAGCCACTGACAAATGCCAACAATTCTTTAAAGGCCTTAAAAATGGTAAAACATGCAATAGACTGAGGCATACAAACAAGTGCTTCCCCATATGAAGCTTTACAAACTTAACCAGCCTACCTCTTTTGACTAAACCAATCTAGAGGAGACGATATATTTGGTAGTGTCTTAGTATGTCATTAGCTCAATTTTGGTCAAAGAATAGGGAAAGGTCCAGTTACCTATCTATTATAGAGTTTTGAATATTTTCAAGTGGAGGCATCTTTTCAAATGTCCCAACCAATTTAAAATACTCTATTTCCAGGTGTCACCACCAATTTCTATGCATGCTTCCTCCATGTGTCACCGCTAACCTTTCTGCATGCTTCCTCTAAGTGTCACAACTAACCTCTCTACATGCTTTTAAGTTTCGTCTAAGAAATAATTATTCTACAGGTTGCTGCATGAGTATCAGGTGTCACCACCAACTCCTTTACATACATTATAGGTGTCACCATAACTCCATGCATTGCACACCTATGAAGGCAATTATCTATAAATATCCCCTTTTAACTATAAAATTGAGAGGATTCTAGGGACTCTTTACACTATTAAAACTCTCTAGCTATCTTTAACTTACTTGAATACTTCTCTCTAAATTTGACTTAAATAGCTCCTAATCACTTAATTCTCTAGATTTTAGTCTTTTACTTGAGTATCAAAGGATTATCATCGGTAACCCCATTGGCACCTCTGACTCATGTTGTCTCTTGTGTGCAACTCAAATCACTTTAAAGAAATTCTGGTTAACCAAGATCTCGCTACCCATCCAGGTGGACATTTGATCGAAATTCACCCCATCATCCATTTTTCTCCCTTTTCCCTATTTTTAAATTACGTTTTCCACTACAAAACAAATTTTATTATTGAGCTAGAGATCGAAAGATAGGTGCCACCATAATTCTGTGCATGGCAACAACTATGAAGGCAATTCTCTATAAATATCCCCCTTCAACTATGAAGTAGAGAGGACTTTGGGGACTCTCTACACTTAAATTCTCTTCCGCTTTAATTTATTTTGATATTTCTATCTAAGTTTTCCTTAAATAGCTTTCAATTACTTTATTCTTCAAATTTCAGCCTCTGACTATCAGGATCCCGCTACCTATCCAAGTGGACTTTTGACCTAAATTTCCCACACCATTCATTCTTCTCATTTTCCCTCTTTTTAAGTCAAGTTTTCCACTAAAAAACAAATTTTATTGTTGAGTTGGAGATCAAAGATTTTTGGCATATCATCATTTATTTAAATTTTTAGGTCAAATAGTTTTTTAATATAGTATGAGACCAAGAATCTTGGGAATCCTCTAATTGAGAATCATCACGTTTCTCTAAGTACTTTAAAGCTTCATTAATTCTCATTCTCGAACCCTAACATTAATTAATATGTATCAATATTCTTATCGCATTAATTAGTACCGCAGGCTTTGCATTCCTTATTTCATGCATGCATTTTTTTATACTTTCATCATATTATTAATCAATAAAAACGATATCGAATGTACTTGCTGACTGCAATAGACCTTTTAAAATCGCATAAATTTTTCTTATTTAATCTCAAAATAATCAAAGTCTTAAACAAATGTAGGGTGAACATGTATGTTGAATACAATACATCAAAGTAAAACGTTAATTTAAAGAAAAAATATAATAACTGAAATTAAGCGTCCACATTCCAATATTCCATGTCATCATTCTAAACCATGATGCCTTGTTTGAGAAAGGGTGAGAACAAGGCCACTAAAACTTGGGATGATCGACTCTCACAGTAGCTCTATTTTATTAATTTGTGACCTGCAATGCAAAAGGAAGAATAGATGATGGTTAGATCACGACAACTAGAAATGAGATGGGTACAAAATAAAGTTCATGAAATATAATTTACGTTCATGCTTCAAGCACTAACATTGACTTGTTTAGTAAATTTTGGGAGGTGGAGGAGAGCTATAGTAGTAAGGAGCTGGAGTTGATATTGGGGTTGGGGGTGATGGGGACTTGCAAATGTAAGGTGGAGGAGGTGATGGCGATGCTGGTGGCGGAGATTTATAGACATATGGAGGAGGTGGTGATGGAGATGGTGGTGGTGGAGACTTGTAAATGTAGGTTGGAGGAGCTGACGGTGATGGAGGTGAAGGAGACTTATAGACATATGGAGGAGGTGGTGATGGAGATGGTGGTGGTGGAGACTTGTAAACGTAGGGTGGAGGAGGTGATGGCGATGGAGGTGGAGGAGACTTATAGAGATATGGGGGAGGTGGTGATGGAGATGGTGGTGGTGGAGACTTGTAAATGTAGGGTGGAGGAGGTGATGGTGATGGAGGCGGAGGTGATTTATAGACATATGGAGGAGGTGGTGATGGAGATGGTGGTGGTGGCGACTTGTAAATGTAAGGTGGTGGAGGCGATGGTGATGGAGGTGGTGGAGCTTTATAAACATATGGAGGAGGTGGTGATGGAGATGGTGGTGGTGGAGACTTGTAAACGTAAGATGGAGGAGGTGATGGTGATGGAGGTGGTGGAGATTTATAAACATATGGAGGAGGTGGTGATTCAGAAGGTGGTGGTGGAGACTTGTAAACATATGGAGGAGGAGGCGATGGTGATGGAGGAGGCGGAGATTTATAGAAATATGGTGGAGGTGGTGATGGAGATGGTGGTGGAGGAGACTTGTAAACGTAAGGAGGAGGTGGTGATGGAGAAGGTGGTGGTGGGGACTWGTAAACATATGGAGGAGGAGGTGATGGTGATGGAAGTGGAGGAGGTTTATAGACATATGGAGGAGGTGGTGATGGAGAAGGTGGCGGYGGTGACTTGTACACATATGGAGGAGGAGGTGATGATGATGGAGGTGGAGGAGATTTATAGACATAAGATGGACGTGGTGATGGAGATGGTGGTGGTGGAGACTTGTATACGTATGGAGGAGGAGGTGATGGTGAAGGTGTTGGAGGAGATTTGTAGGCATATGGTGGAGGTGGTAATGGAGATGGTGGTGGTGGTGACTTGTAGAAATATGGTGGTGGAGGGGATGATTTTGGTGGTGGAGGTGATTTATAATAATAAGGAGGTGTTGGTGACTTGCGAGGAGGTGGTGGTGACTTGTAGTAATAAGGAGGTGGGGGTGATGGAGAAGGTGGAGGAGGAAGCTTGTCATTGTATGGGCGTGGTGACTTATAGTAATAAGGTGGAGGTGATGATGATGGACGTGATGGCGGAGGTGGTGAAGCATATGTGTAAGGCTTGTACTCAGCAACTACATTGCTGGCTACCAAGCATAATGCCAAGGCATAGACTAGATGAGGCCAAATGTTGGCCATATCGCTATTATTGCTTTGAAACTACCAAACTCTTGGGACTTCTCTATTCTTAGAGATTAAAAGACTGCTTTTGAATGGATACAAATACAGAAGGGTGCAGCTTATATAGTGATATTTTTGGGCTTAGATGTTCGCTGAAGTTTCCTAACTTTTGACAAATTTATATTATTTAAAATCCATCATTCAAGCAACATATTGACAAATGGGATAGTGGGATCCCACGAGCCTTTCAAGTGTTCATAAATAAAATAACTTGAAACAGTCCATTCAAATTGCAGGCAATATTGTCAACTGATTGAACAAAGTAGATATATAAATCCTAGATCAATTAAGAGTTTTGAAGAACAATTCACCTGTTACGATCTAGGTTTCCGGAGAAAGCTTCCACTATGATGACTTGGTCGGTGATGACCTTGGCCGGTATATATTCTAGAAAATTAAAGGCACATTCAGTGAACCAATAGAGTTGTTAAATACTTGTTTTCAATATATTTAGAAGTTGCATCAACTATCAACCATGGCACTTTCTATTATCATCATCATTATTGGGGGTAAACATGAGACACCCCTATGTTAGCTCAGTAACAAACTTACACCTTCGATCATAAAGTAATATAATACTCCATTTTCGGACAGCAATTAAAAGAAATAACCGTGCAAAACCACGTAGTCTTGGATAGTCTTGGATGAATGATAGATTTATATATTTTGAATAAGACAAAAGAGAGTAGTGTTGTCTTTTTATAATAAAACCAGATAGTTAACGAGTTTTAGGGGCTGGGCACGGGTTGGATAACCCGATGTCGACCCGAAACYCGATTTATCGAAGAAATTTGGAACTGAAGTCAGGTTTTAAGAAAAATGACCCTGAAGAATCAGGTTCGATTAAGTCTAACAGGGTTTCGGGTTAGTTAAATTTGTTGATTTACCGGCTCGGGGCGGGTTTGGATCGGTTCAGGTCAGGTTTTATAATACAATAAATAAAGACATTTGTAAAATACACCTAAAATGAATCGTGGCTCAAAGTTATAGAATGGAATTTTTGTAAGGTTATATAAAAGGTTCGAATCCCACCATTTCAGATTTCGTCAAATATTTAAATTTATATTATGCAATAAGTAAAAAAGTTTACATAAATAAGTCAAAAAGGCTTGTAGCTCAGTGGTGATTTTATAAAAGGGTTAAGGGTTTGAATCCTACTTATTTAAAAATTTTTGAAAATTACTATTTATCGGGTCGAGATTTTGGGTTTGACATATAAACCTGACGTTAGCCCGAAACCCGATGGATCAGAAAAGTATGACCTAAAGTTAGATTTTCAAAAACTATGACCCAACAAAAACCCAACAGGTCGAATAAAAATATCCAGTCCTAACTAGTTTTTTTTCTTATCGACCATCTAAAAGTGAGAGTGTTTATATTACTTTATAATCAAGGAGTTCTTATTACTTAATCTTAAAGTTAACTGAGAGATGTCTATTATTTATCATCATTATTTTTAATCTTTATTGGGATACCGACGACACTCTATCTGCTTCTATACCACCAAAACCACAGCCTCCTAAACCCAAACAGGTATGGAAACCTAAACTGGTTCAACCCATATAAATTCCCCTTATGGCCATGCATCAGCCCATTCCATCCACATCCACATATGATTTTCCGTTGACCATCAGGTTTTCTGATTGTTAGTGGTTTAATGTTCCACATAGTGCTATCACTAATAACAGAATTCTCATATGTAGTTTGAGATGAAAAATCATATGTGAATATGGATGAAATGGGCTGATGCATGGTTTTTGATAGAACCTGTATATGGGTGGTTGAGCTGGTTTATGACTATTATTTATAATTATTTTTTTTGGAAATTTTTTATGTAATTTAATATTACTATGCATTTATATAGTATTATAACTCATTTAAAATTGAAAAAATTGTTGTACAAGTTAAAAATAAATAAATAAATTCCTGTAATTAACGGTACAATCACACTCCAGCCTGGCGTTCCCTGTGCACAAAGAAGATTTGAATCATTTGATATGGGACATGACTAATATCGAGCCTTATCAGTACTCATTATTTCTCGAGACACACAAAAGCAGCAAACAGGAAAAATCTTGTTCCTTGTGTTACTAGCAAATTTTCTTATTTTCAACATTAATCACCTAATATTTTGACAAATTACATCAATCATTTTCTTATATGTCAATACATTTTAGATCATCTTCAGAAATTCTGCAATGGGTCCTCCACAAAAGTCATATATATATTATATAAAATACGATAATCTTCAATTTTATATTTTTTCACAAATAATAGTGCTATGAATTAAGATTAATTTAGTTACAATAGTGACACATGATGTTGCAAATACATATTTAAAAAATCAAGGAGTGATTTGATCATTTCCATTGCTCAATTAATGCACATACTACTCTTTCTACTGGTTGGAAAGCACTTCTGCAAAAATGTTGCTACTCCCAAAAAGGTCCAAAACCATCGTACAAACCACAATCACATCACCTTTTCTGCTCCGTGAGAACGAAATTAACAATACGTAAAAGAGAAAGTTAAAAAAGGCACAACTTTCCACTAACCTTTATTTATTAGCAATGAAGGAAACAAACGTTCCATGTTCCATCATCCATGTCTTGTGCCTCTTGAATGTCCCAAGAGAGAGATGGGAATGGAATGTTCATCACGGGAGATGATACAGCAAGCAAAGGAGGAGTTACAGATGCTAGAAGCCCAGCACCCCAATCGCTTCGAATACCTAAAGCTTGAGCTCAAGTCCTTCATTATTTGTCTTGAATCGCAGCAGCACCACGACCACAACGAGGACATGTTGCTTAACCATCAATATCAAAGCTCCAGTTTTATCTCCTTGCCCACTACTTCTTCTGCTACCACACAAGGTCACCTCTCTCTCTATCTCTAATCTAATCTAGTCTTCATTTCTGTATGATCTGTTGTTGTGTATATTCAACTTTGCTGTTGTTATTGATATAACGCAGCATCAACGAGTAGGAAGAGGAAGAAGGATCGTGGCGTTGGTATCCATGACACGATGATGGGGAGCAGAAACGAAGCATCCTCCAAGTCGAAGCATAATAAGCTTCAAAAGCCTGTAGGGGATTTCAAGAGAAGGGACAGGATTGATTCAGTTCTTGAGAAAGCTCATTCTTGTCTGCAGAAAATTCAGGAACTAAAATCTACCTTATGCTGAAGACGAAGTATTATTTCAGAAAAATAAATTGTAAATTTATTAACAAATTAATGGCTTAAGGTGGTCGATATTTATTTCTTTTTGTTTTATTTTTCTTTTTCTTTTTTCGGGTAATATTTTGAATTGCTGTATTCAACTTAATTTACTTGGTTCCAAGTCACACCACGGATTGACCACCAACAAAGGCCACGACCATTGACAACAACCTACAAAAAGTTCAATCCAATAAAGATTAACAACCATAATCTTCATTCAGACATTTTATCAAACACCACCTAAGGCAATATGTGTATATAG
Source organism: Bursera cuneata (assembly GCA_026212285.1). Classification (NCBI taxonomy): domain Eukaryota; kingdom Viridiplantae; phylum Streptophyta; class Magnoliopsida; order Sapindales; family Burseraceae; genus Bursera; species Bursera cuneata. The sequence goes on along the minus strand of JANLJB010028907.1, from coordinate 4,479 downwards.
GTGTAATATATGTAATCTTCCTCTTCAATCTTCATTTTACGTTCCGTGTCTCTATCCTTACGAATCCAATTTCCCTTCATCGCTGCACTAACAATCTCTCTTCATTTATATTAAAGTTTTTATTAATCTTTCAACGGATCTCATTAAGTGGAACCCAAGTGATCCAGCCATGTATCCATCACAGCCATCAGATATCACAACCTTACCTGGAGGCGAACTGGCCATCTTATATACTAGACTTGACAAAACTAGCACACAAGTGCAGAACTTGGTTGTGCCCAAAAGCGTGTATGACCCTTACCTTATTGAGTGGATTAAGTCACCGTAAAATCCACTAATGAAACCCCCTGAACAAATTGATCCAAGCTCTTTCAGAGACCTTAGCCCAACTTGGTTAGGGCCATGATATGATATGGGGAGTCATGATAGGAAGCCTAATGAAGGACCAGGGATTAGTAGTTCTTTACAGGAGGGAAATAGAAAGACGAAGCAGAGAGAAAGAGACAAAAATTGGAAAAATATTTTTTAATATTTAAAATAAAAGGGGCTAATTTTACTTTTTTTTTTCTTTTTGGTTGACTTAATGATTTAAAGGAGATAAGGAAAAAGACAATAATACCCTTAAACGGCTTCTTAATTGTAATAATTTTTTGAAGAGCATGTGAGCCAATGAGCCATTTGGAAAAATTATAAAAGATGTCTGTAAGTGAAATTAGTCTTAAATCTAAGGGTAGTAAGAAATTAACTTATTCATAATTAATGGAATAATATCAAAAAATTTAACTTAATTTTGGTGTATATATATATATATATATATGTCGAAAAACATCTCAAAGGGAAAAAAAAATTAACACAAATCATGCAAAAACACATTTGTTATGCAAACACTATTTATGAATGGAACATAGAAGTGTTTCCAAGTACAATCTCCTCTATATATTACAATAAATGATAATGGTTAGTAATGTTTATAAAAAAAAATTCACAAACATCTAATCAAGCCATAGCCAATCTTTTAAGAACCAGAAGGGATAGGATCATGCAATCAATAAAATAAGTAGAAATAAATGTAGAAAATGAACAAGTAAAACGAATTATAAAGAGAAGTAAAAATATCAAAAGAATAAAATTTAAATGCGGTAGAACCGAACTGAGAGAATTTTATTAATTTAAACTTTTGATCCAAAACAAGACAAAGATATTGTCAAATATAAATTTTACTCACAACTTGCAATCTAAGTATTGGAGTACAAGAAGGAAGCTCTTGGCTGAGAATACAAGTTGAGAGAATAAGAGGTTTTGTATTGAAAAGTTTGGTCCTCTTGGATTTATAGTGATGCAATATATAAAATTCTAAAGCATGGAAATAGTTTTCAGCTTTACCACATGAGTGAAAATCATCAATAAATGCTGAGACTTTGCATCCACAAAAGAGATTGTATCACAATTTGTCTTTGAATTCAGTCACAAGTCAATAGTGTAGATTCAATTTAGAATTCTATATATTGCATCATTGTAAGTCCGAGAGCACCAAACTTTTCAATACAAAGTCTCTTAGTCTCTCAACTTTTATTCTCAACCAAGAGCTTCCCTCGTGTACTCCGATATTTGGATTGCATGTCGTTGAAATTTATATTTCATAGTCTCTTTATCTTGTTTTGAATCACTAGTTCAAATTAATAAAATTCTCTGAGATCGGCTCTGTCATGCTTGAATTTTATTCTTTTGATATTTTTGCATTCCCTTTATAATTTGAGTTACTTGCTCATTTTCCTTATACGTTTTGAAGAATTCAACCCATTTCTCTTTACTCTTATTAAAGAAAAAAATTTGTTTTACCAATTTTTTATTAATTTCAAAATCTTTTTCAATTACAATATGTAATTCAAAATCTTCTAAATTTTCATATCCTAAATTTGGGAATAAGTTGGTGACATAAGAGGAGATTAATTTGTTTGTTGGGATGGTGTTTGGAAAGAAGAGTATGGTTTTGGGATTTTGTTTGTGTCATCAATTCCTTATATGTTGGTCCTTTGGTGAGAACTTATACTCGAAATTGATGAACAATAAAACCAAGTAGGTCCTTTCCTGAATTTTAATTTTGTAACTAGATCATCTTGACTGACTAGTTTATTTTTAGAAAAGGTAATAGAAACATTTCCTTCTCTATTGCTGGTTATATTTTCTATTTCAATAGTTTTTAGAATAACTGAAGGTTTTGGTTTTGAAGGAACTGCTTATTTTAGCTCCCATGATTTCGGTAGATCAACCTGGTCCCAAACTATGGTTTTAGGTATGGTTATGTTAGATTTGGTGAAATCTGCTTGGAATAAAACTGTACTTCCTTTAGGCCTATTGTTTAAAGTTATTCAAAGGCTGATGTCATAGCTTCAAAACAGACACAATAAATTAGGGCGACTGGAATAGATCCCAAATTTTTAGCATAGTTATGGTTTTTAACAATGAGCGTTAAGGAATCAAGAATATTAGTATCATTAAGGGATACCATAAAATTGTGATAACAATTAGAATAAATTAGTCCAGTTGAAAGATTGATTTTTATTGTTCCTATGAGGGAATTTGAAATTCTATCCATCTACAATCTCTAAGACAAGCAAAGATTGCAGTATTCATGCCTTTTAGACCTAAAGGTTTTAGTCCAACATGGACTAAGCCTATATGTAAATAATTATATTTCTCCTTGTATTGATTAATAGAAGTTAGGTTACGAAGTTTGAGTTTGTGAAAACTATTCTTCAACTGAAAAGTTCTTTCTTCGGTTTTGATGACAAAGTCAGAGTTTTAAAGAAATCAAAATTTTTTTGTTTATAAATTTTCATAAGTTGAACTTAGGGAATACTCCATTTGTCAATTACTTTTTATATTTTCTCAAGGCTATTTTGCGTATTAGCTGTACTTTCTTCATTATTTTCCGTACTTATTTTTTCTTGATGAATAATCTCATCTTTTTCAGTATTAGTGCTAGAAATTGACAATGATCTAGATAATGTTTCCACCTTCTTCATGATTAAATGTTTTTCTTACGGTATTCGCAAAACAGGAACTTACAAAATTAGATAGCCAGAAAACAACCCAAAAAGACTAAGAAAAACATTAACAAAAATCACGCAAAAACATATTTATCTCACTGCCTGTCCCATGGCTTTGGTACCAAAGGGGACAAGATCATGGAATCAATAAAATAAGTGGAAGTAAATGTAGAAAATGAATAAATAAAACAAATTATAAAATTCAACCATGGCAAAGCAGAACTGGAAGAATTTTATTAATTTGAACTTTTGATTCAAAACAAGATAAAGAGATTGTGAAATATAAATTTTACTTACAACTTGCAATCCAAATATCGAAGTACAAAAGGGAAGCTCTTGGCTGAGAATACAAGTTGAGAGAATAAGAGGCTTTGTATTAAAAAGCTTGGTCCTCTCGGACTTACAATGATGCAATTTGTAGAATTCTAAATTGAATATATGATAAGTACAAATTATACCTAAGTTTTAGACTCTTATTACTTGAGTTTAATGTTAGTATCTCTTGTTTTTATATGTTTTTAGTGTTTTATGTTGGTTTTAGTGATATTTATTTATTTATGGGATAAGTTAAAGAATGAGAAAGAATCATTAAAAGGGAATGCAAATTGTGAAGAAAATGGAAAAAGCAAAAATGAATAAAATTGGGTTTTGATCTAGGAACATCTCCTATTATTTTAGTCATAAATTCTTTGGGTAATATCAAGATAAGTTGATTTTGGTGGCGCTGGAAAGCTAAGAAAAAGAGTTACGACTTTTATTTTTATTAATTTTTCATATTCGAACCAAACCATGGTGTAGAATCGAATCACATTGTGGCACCAACTTTCTTTCTATCTGCACCAGGGTGCGAATATGATCCACACCATGGCACCTTCACGTTTCCAGAACTTCCAATTTTGATTAAGAACACCCTAAACCCTTTCAATATAAATATAGAACATATTTTTGAATATAAGAGAGGAGGGAGGACGGCTAGGGATACTTCCCTAAGTCTAAAAACATTGTATTCATCAATTGAAGAAGGAGAAGAAGAGAAATCTCTTCCCCAATTTTGATTCTAAAAAAAAATGTTTGTTTTGAATTTTTTTAGTACCTTTTATTGTTTACATGAAATTTAATTTATAAATATCTTTTAAAAAATTTACAATTTTTTTTACTCTATACATATAAAGATAATTAATCTTTGAATTTTATAAATACAAGAAATATATATATTCCTGAATGAACTATTCTATTTGGCAGCAGTAATCATGTTAATTTACTCTAAATCATAATAATTTATTTATTCAAATGAAAATTAAAACTGAGAAAGTTCTGGTCTTAGGCAATGACACAATTACTTCTGGTCTTAGGAATGAGAGAGGAATGTAAGAGAACTAACTAATGAGGGATGCTTTACAATGAACCCAAAGGTCTCCTTTTATAGGTG
>JANLJB010028906.1:0-12507 GCA_026212285.1 Bursera cuneata | reverse complement strand
GACCCTCATAAGCTTTTGTCTGGGGGGTGCCACTCTTATATTTCCATCCTTGAAAAAAGTGATTGTGAGTCAACGCTCAAAGATGAAGATTTTTTCTCTAGGAGAATTAAGAACTCGAAAGCTACAAAGACTAAAAGTAACAGAAGGCAATATTGAAGAAGGGCACTGGGAAGGCGGCCTTAATTACACCATACAACATTTATACAAAGAAATGGTATGTATTCTTCATCAACCAAAATTTTACATGCATCAATTTTGCACTTCTATTTGCTAATCATTACATAGTAATACATTAATATGTTGCAATGACGACAATAGTATCATTCCATGTTCTTTCTTCCTTTTCGATGTGTGAACTTTAATACTGAGTTTAATATTTTAGAACTAACACGTTGACGTGCCGAAAGACTAAGTTCTATAGTTTCACACTTGTACATATTTTTCGTTGTACAATTTGTTTTTCTTCAGGTGATTATACAACACTTAATTAAAGACCATATTGGTAATTTACATAATTATAGCAAACTTAGTAATATGCTAAATATATTAGTACAAATAATAAAATACAGTTCAACTAAGAAAACTGTTAATCTTGTGTTCATATTGTATCTTTCTCAAGTTCTTAGTTGTCCATTTTAGTATATTCTTCTGATTAATGTGTATTGAATTGGCCGATTGAACCCTGTTTTTGGTTTTTTTTTTTTTTTTTTTTTTAAATTTTTCATTTCAATATGCTAAGCTTTAGAATTAACCCATGACGAGCAGAGTTCAGAGGAAGGTTGAGGCCAATCTTTATGTATATACAAGCTGGAATGAAACTAGCCTTTCACATAGTTTTATGATACTCAACAGCTTCAGTAATTCACAGACTGGGTTATAGAAATTGTCTCTGACGTCTCCTCTTAGCACACTTGTTTATTGCCATTTGATAACTATTTGATTTATTTTTGTTGAAGAAATTGGTTAAATAGTTAGTTTGACAGCTCAGAAATTGATAGTTCAATTTGGGCGGAAATTGTTTTATGGTGTAGCAACTGGTCCATTTTGTTAACATAACAGTAATTAACAACTTTGATTTCCTATCTGAAGCTTTTTGTATTTCTGAATCAAAGATAGAAAGCTTTTGTTCATGAGTCAGAGAAGAACTTCTGATGGATCTGTAACAATTCGTTCATAGTGAATTTTTTATGGAAAGAGGTTCTTCTCTAACTTGCATCATGAATCAGGGTAACACTGATATTAAGTTTAGTTGATCTCCTTACTGAAAAAGTTAATTCTTAAATGGATCAAACGAATTTATCATGTTATTACTAATATGGTTTTTGCCTTAATTGCTATTTGATCAATCTTAAAAGTTTAGAAATTTCAATAAATTATAGCTAAAACTGATCTCACAACTCTTCCGGCAGCTATATGAGATTACTCTAGTGTGAAGTTGGTTTTTTTCCACTAAAAAAACCAGGAGAAACCATCTTTTGTTCCTTCTCACAAGACCTTTTCACTTGAATGCTATTCATGAACCAGAATTCTAAATCAAACTCTGCAAACATGACCCTACAAACTCAAACGTCCCCAAAATTTCCTATTCTTCTCATTCATCTAATCACTTTTAATTTATTCATCTCTTTAATGGAAACTTAAGAAAGCAAAAATTTGCTACAAAATTCTATTGTTTGGACGGCTAACCGTGACTGCAGACCATTAACAGAGATGCTGATGGCACAGTCATTTGAACAACTAACACCACCTCTCAAGAGATATAGCCTATTTATGCATATACCTAGCTTATGTAATTTGATGCGTCTTTTATGTTAGTAATTACTCTCAACCTAACATGCTAGCAGTCCACAACTCCTCTCTATTGCGATTAATGATCATAATAAATAAATCATCGACAGGTTGATGGGGAGTTAATGGACACTGGAGAAAAGGATAGAGATTTGGTGGAGTCGTCTCTTAAGTTTTCTAGGGCAGTCCCCCTAGGAAATTATGAAAAAATAGCCAGATTGGAGGAGTGCTAAAAAAATTAGTTTATTTTAATAATCTTTAGATTTCTTAACCAATCTCACGTTAATGGGTTTAATGGGCTAATGGATGAAGTTGGTTAGATAGATCTAAAAACTATTGGGATATGTTATTTTTTCTTAGCGCTCTCATAATCTATCTATTTTTCCATAATTCCCTTCCCTCCTTTTTATTGTCATAGGCATGCTTTATTATTATTTTTTAATATTATGTTAAACTTTTACTTGAACAAAAATCAATGTTTCTCAAATTAATTGGTAATTACATTTTGAAAAAAAAATATAAATACGTTTTCCTTCCTACAAGACCTTATCATTTACGTGCTGACTTTAAAGTTTCAGCTAACGTCGTTAGATTAAAATCATACGTTTTCACTCACTTCATCTATATCTATACATATGTATAGTTGAGCTAACTCATCAGGCATTCATCGACAAACTAATTTGATCATAATTCTTCTACGGGCCAAAATAAGAAAATATAGCAAGGAGCTGGAAGACATATTGAAGACTTTGAGACTTAGAAATCTCCTCTTGGTACAAATTAAAGGTAGCTGGGACCTGCAGTTAAAGGAGGATTGAGGAAAAGCACAGAGTCGTCTCTCAAGTCTTCTCTTACGATAGTCCTTTATGAAAGTAAGTTTTGGATCATACAATTGGATCTAATAGAAGTGTAAACGTGGAAGAATTACTTACAAAACTCTTAAGTTTGAAAATGGGTTTCCCAACTCCAAGTTTTCATCCAAATCTCCACCAAACTTTGCTAAAATTCACCAAGCTTGATGTATGTTGATCATCTAATGGTTAAGAATATCTCTTCACCTTTTAATTGACTCAATTTTGCTAGAAATTACAAGAAATTTTGAAGAACAAAATTACAAGAAATTTTGAAGAATAAAATTTCATGGGAGGACAGCACAAACAACAAGAGAGAGGGGATGGCATTGAAATTGAAGTCAAGCATTCCTTTTCAACATTTATTGAAGATTACACGTGGTATATTTTAATTAAAGCGGTGGCTTAGGCTTATCTTAATTCATTGCAATTCCAAAATTTCCATTAATATGAAGTAATATGCCTAATAAACCATTCTCTAAAATTTTAGCAAATTCTAAAATTGTCATTAAAAATAATTTACATGCCAAACATGTCTTACCACCAAAGAAATGGGCTTTGGGCTTGGACTTAATAATTCTTTGAAATCCAATTCAGAAGAATACAACAAATGGGCCAAACCATTTTACACCATTAAACTTATATGGAAATCCTATTTCAATAACTCATTTAGTAAATATTTTTAACAAATCAAATATGTTTTAAAATACCATGTTTAAATTTGTAGAAAAATACAATTTTTTCTACAAAGTTTATTCTTTTGATTAATTCTAAATTAATCACTTTCTCTCTTTAATGCCGGAAATTAATCCTAAATTAATTTCATTCCATTCCCTCGAATTAATTCATCATCGGTGAGTCTTCGATATTTGACCTATTAGGTTTTCTGGAGATGTTGACAGTAAATCAGATTTTTTGGACCATCCGTATATGCGTGTGAAGTGTACTGCGTTTATACCGATTCACAAGATATGATTGGCTTCTAGCAAAGCACCGTGTCTACCTAATTCTCCTGAAATATCTGTAAATGAATATATCCGGTGTCAGGTGTTAGTTCTATGTAATTAAATCCTATGTCGGATGTCATGTACGAGGCCTAGGGCTAGTTATGTGTCTACCCCAATAACGACGTATATTTCAGATCCTGAACCAATAATTCTCTTTACCGGGGAGATTATGACCAAGTCATATCATCTTAATGGTTGCAACCCTTAAAGACACTGTTGTTTTATCTTGTCTGATATCATCTCCTTTTACCCGGAGTGACATGTCTCTTTTTGACATTACACCCACTCCTAAATGGTTCTCGGTATACCCAACTATAAGTGTATATGAAACCCGTTAGGACTCCAGACACTAAGTATCAAAGCATATCGATTACCATATAAGATGGCCATGTAAGTCTTAGGTCAAAGAACTACTTACATCGACCGTGAACGGATATCTTAGAGACACTTTAGGTAAACTACCACTGGGATTCCATGCGAGCCAAGTCTAGTGAATATGTTCCCGTTCTAAATGGTTAACAATGTTTCCCTATCACACTTGTTTAAATATCCAATATTTATATGAATGAGAATCATACAGTTACGTTTTCTTAACCCGTACAAGTATAATACTAGTTTGTTAAGTAATACCGATGTCCTGTCTCGGTAATATATCGACCAAGGACAATTTAATGATTAAATCTTATATTGGTATATTAATTTGATATTAATAATAAGGACTTTTATCATACATATAAACAATTAGTAATCCAATTACAAATGATGATAAAAGAGCAATTTCCTTTAATTACATAAATCAATAAATGTACAAATATAATATTTGTATACAAGTGATGCTCTAGGAGACATTATTCCAACAATTAATTTATTGCTATGTTGTTATTATTAATTTTTTATTATTATAAAAGTTTTCTAAGACAAAAACCATTTTCTCAAATTAATAACATTAGAGAATCTGTTTTTTTGTTTTCTTTTCAACTTTTCTTTTCTGAGTTCTTGTTTTACACATACAATTTTAAACCCAACTCTCCCTTTGTCTGATGTGGGGGATTTGATTTCAAGATCTCTTATTCAATCCTAAAATTTTAACCAGTTAAGTTAGTTAATGTCAACAAATATGAAATCCTAACTCCTCTTAAATAATCAAGAGAGAAAAGTTAATCATATCATCTTTTTGTCTATTAAATAAAGCCTACTAAATAGACAAAAATAAATACATCATCTATCCATGTGTCAAATAAAATCAAAATAACTACGTATCATGATTTACCTCAACTTAAAACCTTCAATCCAATTCAATTCCAAAATTTAATCTAATCCAATATGGTGCACCAAACATACCTTATAAGCCAACGTAATGTGAGATTAGGGTCTTAACACTTGTTTTATATTATTTCCATCTTTCACATTAGTCTGACATTTTTGCTTAATATTTTTCTTTCATATAAGACTATATCACTTTGAATCTTTTTCACTTAAAAGTTTAAGTTGATTTTGAATATTTGACTTAGATTCAACGATAATATTTTTAAGTTTGTTCTAAGCTCTAACATTCATCATCTAAAATTGTAAACCAAACTCGTGCATGGTACTCCAAACTTTCACTTGGGAAAAAAAAAATTTAGAATACTACTTAAGATGTGTAGCATAATTCATTTATAATTCATTATGTTATGATCAAAATTTCCAAATTTAAAATCTAGATAAACGAATAATTATTTTGTATACACTCTACAGAAGATTTGTTTAGGAAAGTAAGATCTTTTCAAACTACTCAAGAATTCTCGATGTGAAGACGAGAAACAACAACTTGATCTCTGTGTCTTCGTGTATGATACTAACATATAAATAACGATCATTAAGCCATCTTAAGTGTGAAGTTCAGATGACCAGAAACAGAGATATGGGTGTAGAAGTCTTATCCAAGACTTGGAAGTCCTCCTCTAAGCCCAAAAGTGAGATGTGGCCAAAGTTAAAGCGAGTGGAGATAAAAAACAGAGACTTTCGGTGAAGTTGTCTCTCAAGTCCTTATCTCGGAACAGTCCTTTGAATTGTCATCAGATGCAGACTTCTTGGTGAGTAGGCGAATGAAAGAAAAGAATGAAATAAATTCGTGATACTGTTTTTCATATCACTTGAAAGATTTTCATAAACCAGACTCTGCAAGCATGATACGGTTTCCAAAATTTCATGCTCTTCTGATTGTTCTAATCACCTTATTCATCTCTTTTGAAACTTCAGAAAGCGAAAACTTTTTGCAAAGAGGTTCTTCTCTATCAGTTGAAGATGGCTCAAATGTGTTAACCTCGGCAGACAAAACATTCACCTGTGGCTTTTATGATCTTGGTGAAAATGCTTACTGATTCTCAATCTGGTTCACCATTCTGCAAACAGAACTGTTGTTTGGAAAGCTAACCGTGAGAGGCCTGTCTATGAGCGGGGCTCAAAAGTTTCTTTGCAGAGAAATGGTGACATGGTATTAAAGGATGTTGATGGCGAAATCGTTTGGACAACTAACACCACCTCAACTGCTGCTGATAAAGCAGAGCTTTTGGACACAGGAAACCTTGTTCTAAGAAGCAGAAATGGTAAGACTCTTTGGCAAAGCTTTGATCTTCCTACTGATACACATCTTCCTAACCAACCCTTTGGAAAGAGGCAAAAGCTGATCTCCAGATTCGGAAGAGGAAATTTTGCTTCTGGCTATTTTAGCTTGTACTTTAATGATGAAAATGTCTTAAAGTTGATCTATGAAGCAGACAATATGGCAAGCGTGTATTGGCCTAATCCTGATTTTGATGTGTTTGTAAATGGAAGAACAAAATATAACAGCAGTGCAGTAGCTGTGTTAGATGAAACAGGCAATTTCTTGTCAAGTGATAGGTTGCAATTCAGCGCCTTGGATATGGGGTTTGGGATCAAAAGAAGGTTAACTGTGGATTGTGATGGAAACCTGAGGCTTTATAGCCTCAATGCCACAGGATGGTTTCATGGATTGCTCTTGCACAGCAGTGTAATGTGCATGGAACTTGCGGTGGAAACGGGATTTGCTTTTACGAGCCAGAACCAAAGTGCAAATGCCCTCCAGGGTATGAGGTAACTGAGCCAGGTGATTGGCACAAAGGTTGTAAGCAAATGTTCAACATTACTTCTTCAAACTCACAGCAACTGAAATTAATGGAGGTATGATCTGAATTACACTAAAGACATATCAGAAGACAATTACAAGAAATTATGCTTGGATGATTGTCGGTGTGAATCGTATACCTATAGGTTGACAGGGAGAGGGCTTTGTTATACGAAACGTGTGCTTCTCAACGGCCATAGTTCTCCAAATCTTAATATCACCACGTATATAAAGTGCCAGCCAGTTTCAAGAGTCCAGAACCCACTAGTCTCAGTGGCACCAATAAATATTTTTCCCAGGAAACTAATGTTACTATTGGATCTGCTTCATTGTACCGCACTATTAGTCCGAGAGTGAAATGGACTTATTTGTATTCCTTCGTATTTGTTTTTGGTGTGATTGAAGCTTTGTTCCTAGTGTTAGGTTAGTGGTTCCTTTTCCGAACGCAGGGTATGCCATCTTTAGTTGAAGATGGATATCTTGCACTTTCAAGCCAGTTCAGGAGATTTACTTATGTGAAATAAAGAAGGAAACAAAAACTTTCCAGGAGGAGCTTGGCAGAGGAGCCTCTGGAGCTGTTCATAAGGGTGCTTTGGCAGATGAAAGGGCGGTGGCAGTGAAGAGAATAGGAGACTTGTATGAATAAGAGGAAGTGTTTTGGTCTGAAATGAGTACAATCGGAAATATCTATCAAATGAACCTGGTAAGAATGTGGGGATTCTGTTCAGAAGGCAAACATAGACTCTTAGTCTATGAGTATGTGGAGAACCAATCACTAGACAAACACCTTTCCTCATCAGGTTGTCTTGGATGGAAAGAGAGGTACAAAGTAGCCCTGGGAACAGCAAAGGGTTTAGCCTATCTTCACTATGAGTGCCTTGAATGGGTTATTCACTGTGATGTGAAGCCAGAGAACATACTCCTGGACAGTGAATTTGAGCCCAAAATAGCAGATTTTGGGTTAGCTAAGTTGTCTCAGAGGGGAAAGGGCAGTCCTCAATTCTCTCGGATTCGAGGAACAAAGGGTTACATGGCTCCAGAGTGGGCTACGAGTCTTCCTATCACTGCCAAAGTTGATGTTTATAGCTACAGACTGGTGATTCTTGAGTTGGTGAAAGGAATTCGGCTTTCAAATTTGATGGTGCAGGATGGTACAGAGGAGGAAGCAGAGCTCACAAGATACGTAAGGATAGTGAAGAGGAAAATTCAATCTGGAGAGTTGACATGGGAGGACATAGTGGATCCAAGATTGAATGCGGAGTTTAGAAAGAACCAAGTTGCAACACTGGTTCAAATTGGCATATCCTGTGTTGAGGAAGATAGAAACAAGAGGCCAACAATGGATTCAGTAGTCCATACTCTATTAGAATGTGAAACTGAATCTGAAGTAATCCACACAATCGCTGACCGATAGTTGATTTTAATTTCCCTTTTAGTGACTGTATGCCTTAATGTACTTGAAAAATATTGAGGAAGAAGCATGAACTATGTCATATCTATATTTGTTCAATAAAAAATTAAAGAAGTTAGAGCAAGTATTAAAGTACGTTATCTTCGAGCCACAGATCCCATATTATGTATAGCTCCTCCGGGGTACATGATACTGGAGGATATGTTATGACAGTCTTACGCTTTACCTTTCTTGCATATTGTGGCTTCTTTTTTATGTAGGTAGCTTGGTTATAATCTCTTTTTTCTATTCGTATGCCCTCTAACAGAGACTGCAGTTTTTCCAGCGGTTACGGATAGCTTGACAAATTGCTTAATATTGACATTCTCCAGAGAACTTTGATAATTTGGTATGATGTTGTTGATACATTTTTCCACCGCCTTACTCTTGTCAAGGTCTAAATAGCATTCTAACGCCTATAAAATGATTGCTAGGTTTCTTACAATTCTCTCTTCTTGCATCGGATCCTGGGAAGTGGGAACTTCATATCCTTCGGATAAGGCTTGAGGACTATTTCCCAAGGCAATATGGAGGCTATGGCACATCAAGTAAGTCCTACTTCATTGATTTCCTTTGCTCCTTTTGTACCAGCGCAATCATGTCTACTTGTGTTAGTGTCACGGTGCCATTAAATTCAGTTTATTTTGGATTTTTTCTTGTCGAGGCCTCAACATCGTTTCTGAATCCTTCAGTCTCCTTAGATAGCTTTTCTTCTCATAGTTCCTTAATTGCATCAATGAGCTGTTCTTGCATTCGTCGCATGGTGTGCAAAGCCTAGACCAAGCTAGTTAGCTTGGCCTCTTGATCATCTACCCTTTTCCTGTTGAGCTTTCTAAAAGATTTTTTTATTTTATTTTTCTGACTCCGGGTACGCTCTGAATTGCGGCTTCGACTTTTCTTTGATTTTGTCATATTAAGCTTCCAATTAACTCCCCAATGGGGTTGCCAATTATTGCCGAGACATATTTCTTTTCAATATGCAATAGAAAATTTTCTCCTTAATCGATTCTAAAGAAAATGCCTTGAACATGAAATTGAACTCTCTCAGAAATTACAAATATGCTTCAGTATCCTTTGTTCTCTACGTCGCCTCAAATTCTTGACTGCTACTAAGAAATGAAACATTGCAAGCTCGTTATGGTATCTCAGAAAAGTCGAGGATCACCTGAATGGGTGAAAGGAGGTGAGTGCAATTTGAGGATCATTTATGGCTCAGATAGGAACTGGATTATTATTTTTGGAAACCCTTTTATAATCATCTCAGAATGCTACTATCGTTTTTGGTTTTCTAACATATCATTAACTAATTGTTTGATAAATATTAAAGAATGATTATCACTAGCCTAGTTTCAATGCAATCCACTTTTATGAAGGTGAAAAGAAGAAAGCAAACCAAGAAAAAGCCATTTCCCTGAAAGATGAAACCTGAATATACAGCGAGAGGCACTTTGATTTCTATTTCTTATTATATACTAAAATATAATTTAGTCATGATGAAAAGTTTTGTCAAGAGAAGTCTGAAATCAGTGACAAAACAAAATTGTCACTTAATATAGTATTCAAAGGTGACTATATTTTGTCGCTAAAAGGTATTCAAATAAAAATTTTAATTTGGTTGTTTTTTTGTCCCTTAGGATACCTGTTAAGAATATTGAATTTTGTATTTTCTCACTATTATATTTAATAAATGATATTTAACTTCTGATAATTCTTTTAATTATTAAGGTTTCAATGGAAAAATTAAATTTCAATGGCACACTAGGTTATTCTACGCTTTGACGAGATTTTCTTTGGTTTACTCGACATTTCGAGTCAATTATAATAAAATACAATTTAATATCATCTTTAGAAAATATTTAGTACAATCATTAGTTCTAATTAGGATTCTAAAAAGGAACACACATACATACAATGAGTGACTTAATTGAAGTTTATATGTAAAAAAATTAAATTGGAATGAAATATTTTGTTTTATTAAATCATTTATACACATACTAAGAATGTTTTTTATATATCTCCTTAGCACTACATATGAATAATTCAGAACCTTAATAAAATAAAATAACTTTTTTTTTAAGAATTCATCTTATATACTAAAAAAGTGTATATTTCTATTGTCATAATCATTCATCTATCTTGATAATTGATTTTATTTTATTTTATGGTTTTTATAATAAAAAAATAATTTTTAAGGTCAATTAATAAAAATAAAACTTGATAACATTCTTTTTTTCTTTAATAGCTCATCTTATACTCCACAAGAAACTAATTAACTGCATATACCTATAGCGTCTTTGGATAAAATTATCATACAGTCAGAATTACTACTCGATTAAGTAATTCAATCTTTTGCCTTAAAATAGTAACTATATTTATTTTATTAACTATATTTATCTAAAGGTAGGGTGAGAATCAACTGCTTCTGCTCTAAACAAGCTTCTATAATATTTTGGTTCCCTTGAACTAAACACAGCCAAGCGGAGATGGCTAAATCTTCTTTAGACAGTGCATCCTTGATCTTGTTCTTGCTCATTGCTTCTTGTTAGCCTCTAAACAAGCTTCTATAATATTAAAAATTCAATTATGATAAAAGATAAATTGACTGAAAACAAGAAAAAGAAAAAAAAGAAAAGAAGGAAAGTAGAAGAACCTTCTCAAAATAATACCCGAATTGGCCATATAGTAAAAGAGTTCAAATATATTAACAGGATGTGTAAAATCTTTGAACTCATTTGTCAAATATTCTGAACACCAATTTTTCCTTAAAGCTCATTTGTCAAATTTAAACACATTTTACGATGACTAAACAACCCCTTCGTATATATTTTTAAGTTCTTTTTTTTGGTACTCTGCAGCTAATCACCTCTGCAACCTTCTGTTTATGAATCGAATTAGGTTTCTTAATCATGATTTGATGACGGGAAGGTAGTGGGTGGCTACTCTTTGCTTGTGTACTTTGTATGTTGAAGGGAAAGATTTTGTGCTCAGGTTGGGCATCCAATGGCATCCAATATGGAAGCTTGTTAACTTTTACCAGATTCCAAATTCATAAAAGAAAATTGTACCAAGATTAATGTTCAATAAGAAGTACAAACTTTTTCAGGTCCGAATGATACCATAAAAAAAAATGATATTCTTCATCATAACTCAAATATAATGTTAATAATTTGTTAAAGAAACTAAGGTTCAGATTATAAGATGTATATTCTAGGGCGTATATTCATTTTAGTAAATTAATCAATATGAAATCTAATAAAATAAAATTTCAAAATATAGGTATGAGGAGCATTTATGTGGGTACAAATAGCCCCAAGCATTTACACTATCCAATAAAATTATGTTAATGTGGATTATATGGTATTTAGGCAGTAATAATCTTAAGGAAATGGATGATAGTTTAGGAAGTGAGTGAAAATATCTACTCAACTCAAGGAAATACATTTACCTGTTTATATATAAAAGGAAAATAGTTTGGATTTAAATTTTCAATTATCGGACTCATTTAATTCAATAGTAGGAGTTGGAAACATTAAATGTGACCGTTTTCATTTTTATCTACAGCATTTGATTATGGATGGTCCAATTATCTCGCCTCAGAATATATTTAATGCTAATCAATTGTTTCTTTTCCAGGCCCTATAAATTGAATTATAAGGAAAATAGTTCAGCCGGGAGGTATAGAATATCTTCTAAAATTGTTGCACACACCCTGGCAAATTAATTAATTTGATATTTTTCCTCAAAACTGTTACTATATATATTGACATATAGCTAGGCAAGAAGTAGAGAAAATCAAATCAGTTTCTTCGCTTCAAATCTAACCTTATATCCTAAACACAAAGTAACCAAAGGAAGATGGCTAAATCTTCTTTCAACACCGCATCCTTGATCATGCTTTTGTTCCTTGCTTCTTGTTAGTCTTTTTCTCCCACTAGTTTGACTATATTAATTACTTTTTATGTAACATTTACGTGAATATATGTATATATGTTGCTCATGCATGGCTATGGTTTTGGCGCTGTAGGTTTATTGATTTCAACGGTGGCAGGTAGAGCTGGCTCAGATGCCAGTGTGTCGGCGCCGACGTGTCGTAGTGCAGGGGATTGCAAGGATTTATTATGCGAGGGTGGACCTATTGTTTGTTCCAATGGCCAGTGTATGTGCAAGGAATACCCTCCTGCTGTTGATGCAGAGGCTGCCTTCTCCAAACATCCTCACTAATGAGAAACAATTAAATGGATGTAGAAGCCCGAGAAAGATGCTGAGTTATTATGGTTTGTAATA
>JANLJB010028905.1:0-12496 GCA_026212285.1 Bursera cuneata | reverse complement strand
TGGGCTACAAGTCATTTTACGTATTGCTGTAAATTTTTTAATTTATTGCATAATAAAAATTTAATATATTTGACAAAAGATGAAATGACGGGATTTGAACCAAGCACACAAGCCTACCAAAGACTTCCTACAACTTTACTACTAAGTTACAATTCATTTTATGTATATTATGTAAATTTTTTTATTTATTGTATAGTATTAACTTTATAAAACCCAATTCAAATTGATAAGTCAACTAATTTTGACTAACCCGAAACTCAATCTAAAGTCTGACTAGACCTGATCAAACCTGATTCGTTGGGTTTATTTTTATCAAAACTCGACTTTGTGTCCATTTTTTTGACCTGTCGGGTTTCGGTCAACATTGGGTTGGGTCAAACTTAATCCGATTGGACCCGTGCCTAGTCCTACCTAATGGATATGTTTAAATCCATCCAGATTCTCTTATCCATAGTCACTCATTATGATTATGAGATATAGGGTTGGGCACGAGTCGAGTTCGGTCAGGTCGGGTTTTGCCCAACTTGATGTTGACTTGAAATCCGATGGATAAAAAAAATTGGACCCAAAGTTGGGTCGAGTTCGGATTAGGTTTTTTAATATAATAAATAAATAATTTTGTAAAATATACCTAAAATACTTAATGACTTAGTGGTAAAGGTGTAGAATGGGGTTTTGGTAGAGATTTGTGTGAAAGGTTCGAATCTCACCATTTCAGATTTTATCAAATATTTAAATTTACCTTTATGTAATAAGTAAAATATTTTATATAATTATGTCAAAAAGGTTTGTAGCCCAGTGGTAATGTTACAAAAGGGAAGAAATGAGGATAGAGTTTGAATTTATACTCATCCCAGGGTTGGGTCGGGTTTTAGGGTTTGATATGAAGACTCAATGCTGACCCGAAACCTGACGGGTCGAAAAAATTACATCCAAAGTCGGGTTTTCAAAAATTATGACCTGAAAAAAAAAACTTGATTGTTTGGGTCAGGTTTGGGTCAACCTGACAGGTCGGGTAAAAATGCCCAACCCTAATGAGATATGATAGATGGATGTTAAGATAACATTTTTAAATTGAAATCTTGATGAAATCATTTATATGGAACAACTTAAAGGTTTCATAGAAAAAAGCCAAGAGCAAAAGATCTACAAGTTGAAAAGGTCCATATCTAGACTTAAGCAGGCATCAAGGTCTTGGAATATAAGTTTTGATCAAACGATCAAAACTTTTGGTTTTCTTCAGAATAAAGATGAACCGTATGTATATAAAAGAATCCAAAACCAGAAGTCATGTCCCTTATCTTTTATGTAGATGATATCTTACTCATTGGGAATGATATAGGAATTTTAACATCTACAAAGATTTGGTTGGCAAAGCAGCTCCAAATGAAAGATTTGGAAGAAGCTAGTTATATTCTTGGTATCAAGATTTTAAGAGAACAAGAGACTAGCACTATCTCAGGCTTCCTACATAGAGAAGGCCTTGAAGCGGTTTGCAATGCTAGACTCTAAGAAAAAGTTGTTACATTTTTCAGTGGAAGAAGACATGAAATAGATCTCATATGCTTCCGCAGTTGGCAGTCTCATATACGAAATGCTTTGTACCCAAATATCTACTTTTCAGTGGGAGTTGTAAGCAGAGACCAACCAAATCTTAATCGAGAGCATTGGGAGGCAGTCAAGTATATTTTAAAATATCTTAGTATGATAAAAGATTATATGTTTGTATATTCTGAATGTGATCTCACACCTATAGGATATACAGATTTGGATTTCCAATCTAACCTAGATTCCAAAAGGTACACCTTAGGTTCAATCTTCATTCTAGGTGGGACAACCATTATATGGAGGAGTATAAAGCAATCTTGTATTGTTGACTTGACCACGGAGGCTAAGTACGTAGTTGCTTATGAAGCAGTTAAAGAAGTAGTCTGACTTTGAAAATTTTTAAAGGAATTAGAAGAAGTTCCAAATATGGAAAAAAAAACATAACACTTTATTGTAATAACAATAGGGTTGTGGCTAATTTCAAGGAACCTAGAAGCCATAAAAGTGAGAAGCATATCAAACACAAGTACCACATGTTTTGAGAGATTGTTCAGTGAGGTGACATAACAGTAAACAAGATTCCTATAGTGGAGAATCTAACAAATCATTTTACCAAAAGTCAGCTACAATAATAAAGATGTCATATTTAATCTAAGGGCAAGTGGAAGATTGTTAGATATATGTCCTTAGAGTAAGATTTTTTTTTTTTGGTAAATATTAACACATTATGAAATAAATAATAGATGGTTATTCACTAATCCATCGAGTCTCTTTTAATCTTTGTTTTAATATTACTTATCAAGGTTTTAAAGCTGATACATTAATTAAGTTACTGGTTATATGAGGTTTTTATATATGGGAGACCTAAAATTTAATTAATGCTTGAATTTAGTTTACAACCTATAAACAGAGTTGGGTTCTCTATTTCGACAAAGTTATTGTGTCATTTACCTTCATGGGGTTTGATAAGTCTTGAATCATTAAAATAGGGACTTTAGGTAAAGATACTTATGTATAATATATATATTGAACCGGGTTATATGAAGTTTATAGGTCGGTGCAATTACCATTACTGAATACATAAACTTAACATTAACACCGGTGTAACTTAGGCATATCTGCTTTAACATTGAGTGGATAATAAACCTCTAAATTTCATGCTATAGTCTTTGATTAAAATAAAAAGTGAGACCTTTTAATATATAGGTTAATACCTTGGCTAGTTAGGATTATTGTTCTGTGAGATAGATAACACTATTCTATAGATATGAAATTTTAACTCGTTAGGTTTAAAGGATACTGTCTTGAGGGTTTTACTAGAGTTTGAATGATAAATATTGGCCGAATTTTGATGAAGTAAGTTCATTAAACTAATTCAATTATTAGATGTAAAACTAGTCTCAATGGTAAATATGTAAAACTAGTCTTGATGATAAAGGTGTAATTAGAGGCGTAAAATGATATATTTAACTCAGTTTCAATTATTGGTATACCATGAGAGTTTTTATGTATCTATTGCTCAATGAATGTAATTTATAGATATGATTTTAATTCGATGAAATTTACTGAGTTTTCTTTTAATTAAAATATTTTATTTAAGAGTGTAACTCTGATCTTATAGTGGAGTCGACCATAATTAATGGATTAAATCTATTATATTTATGAGATAAAAGGTATTGGGCCCTAACTTTGGAGTTTGTAATTAAATATTTTTATAAGGTCATTTAGATTGCTGATGCATTTAGAGGTGCCTTTCACCATCAATTTGGAGTGTTTTTTCACCACCTAAGCCTAATTACGGGATTACTGTTCATTTAACTAATACATTTTAATTTCAACACTAAATCAACTCAAATAATATATATTCAACTTAACTAAACACCTTTCAACATATATAACTTCTCCACAAGAACAATAACAACCAACAAGATTAACTTCTTCTTCAATGACTTTTCAAACATAAAACATAAAGCTTCAACAAGAAGAAATAATTTATAAACTTACAAGATAAGTTATCAAATGGGTTCAAGCATAAAGGATTTATATCCACTAACTTGAATCAGATCCACCACTTAATCCTCAACTTGGAAAAGGATAAAGGATTTTAATCCCATGAGAGAGCACTCTCAAAGATAAACAATACATAAAAGTGTTTTAAATTTTTTTTTAATATTCAACAACTTCTATCATATGAATTGAAAGCACATATTTATACAAAAAATAATTTGTTTGAGTGGTTATCATATAGTTATTGAACGAAATCAGGCAGAGGATAAAATACGACTTGAAAACCCTTTCTATCCATTCTTGTATGATAAACTTATGATAAATGTATTAGTGGTTATCAAACGAGGTGAGGCTCACTCGATCGAGGTGAGGCAGAGATCTACACAACATAATGAATGCTTTTTGTCCATTTTCGTATGATAAATGTACGAGCGGTTATCATATCGTTCGTTTATCATATGAAACTAGACAGGAAGCAATTTTATAATTTAAATCTATCCAGTTTTGATTCCTTACACATAAAGATATTACATCGAATAAATACATATAAAATTATATCAAAATACAAATGAAATTATAACAAATAACAACAAAGATAAATTACAATAATTAAAGTTTAAAAGGGGTTCTTATTTTGGAGGTTATGCAACCCAACCAATTAACTTATAATTGGATTTTATAGCATTCCAATAGTGGAATTAAAGAATTATTATCAAATTTGGATTAGGACGTGGCCTTGATCTTCTAAGCTTGTACGGATGGAATGATGGGATATAATATATATAAAACCCTCCTGGTTGGAGAGGATTTGTCCTCAAATCTTGAAAGTTGTCTTCTTCCAAATTTGTTTCAAGCAACACCATACAATCTTCTTGAGTCCTAGGTGAGTACACAATAGAGTTCATGCCCAAGTGCTCCCATGGTCAACTTGGAAATGGAAGAGGAAAGTTTTGACTTGATTTCAAGTGCCTTTTAGTTCTTTGACACTTTTCATATCTTTCCACAATGGTATGCTCATCTTCTTGAAATTTAAATCCATAAAAGATTCTTTCCAAATTCTTAGTATCTTGTTGACACCTAAGAAATCAACATTGTCTTTTCCATAGAATTCTCTATCCAATATCTCCTCAAATCTTTTTTTAGGCATGCAAGGTTTATTTTCCTTGAAAGGAAATTCAACTTGAATTGAGAAATTATTAATATTCTTGCTTGAACATTCGACCATAGTCACACTCATCTCATCCTTAAGCTCATGTTCTTCCTTCATTAGCTTAACTCTAAGCACTCTAACATAACAGTTTGCTAATAAGGAATGTCTCCTATTCAAAGCATCACAATTAAAGGTGGTTGAACTCCACCAAACTCATAATCACCCTTTGTCAACTCAAATTCAAGCACTCTATCTTTTAAAAGTGGCAATATGGAATACCTTCTAAAATAAACTTCGTCAACCTCATGATCATTTCCTTGTTTGTACTTGAATTCTTTCCAAGTGGCATACTGCAAACTCAAATCAACTCTAATCAATATTATAGAATCATACATCTCATCAAATATAACATCAAGTCTTGGAAGGGGATTTCCAATTTTGATGGCAACATTATTCATGACTCCACTATTAACACTCATCCAGCAAACCACTTCTTTCTGCGGCACTAACAAAATGGGAATCAAACAAGGATTCATGTTCTTCTTTTTATTATTCCTTTTTATCAATTCTTCTTCGCGCCTTTTCAATTCTTTGGATTTTTTTAGGTGGTAGAAATTTTCTCTTTTCTCATTGTTAACCGATGCTTATAAATGCAATTCTTTTTTAAGCACCAACAAATTTCCTTCATCGATTTTCTCTAGAATTTCTTTTTCTTTTTCTTTTAAATCTCTCCTATCATTGGCAATGTCATCACTTGAGGTATTAGTAAAATTCACTTCTTTTTGAAGATGTTGGTTTTAGGTTAAGGGTTGGGTGTTTATGGGTTGTGTTTGGTTGGCGGGTTCACGGGTTGGAGGTGTGGGGTGTCGGATTTGGGTAAACTTGGCCATTAATGTTGTCAAGGCATCCATATTTTGTTTTATCTCACGAAGCTTAAATTGCATCTTCATGTTGGCAAGTTGATTTAACCTACGGAATTGGTAATTTCAATTTCTTGCAACTGTTTCATCTTTTATTGGCTTTGGTGAGGCATGGTGGAAATGTGGATGAAATTTTGTCTAAGTTTTGGCTTCTATGAACAGTGTTTCTAGGATGAACAGTGGATTTAGGAATATTTGATGAATAGTATATGATAAATAGTGGTAATGGAATAGTCCTAATGGAATAGTGGATAATTAAGGTGTAATGAGACGAGAATAGTATCTAGTTCATTTATAATGGGACTAGTTAGAAATGATGGAAAAATATGGGTGAGGTGTCCCTTTGGTTGGTGTGGGTTGGTAGTAGGTGGCAAGTGTTTGATGGTGCCAAGTGGCTTGGTTGGTGTAGGCTTCTCATGCACTCAAGCTCAAACAAAATATCTAATTATTCATTATCTTCTTCCTTGAGCCAAATTTGAAAATCACCATTAAAGACTCAAAAAATTTTTTATTGCAGCTTCAACACTTCATGCAAACATCTCATAGAAATAACACTTTATTAAGTTAACCTAAGCTCTGATACCAGTTGATGCATTTAGAGATGCATTTTACCACCAATTTGGAGTGTTTTTTTTCACCATCTAAGCTTAATTTCAGGATTACTGTTCACTCTTCTAATACATTTTAATTTCAACACTAAATCAACATATATTTAACTTAACTAAACACCTTTCAACATAAATAACACATATAACTTCTCCACAAGAACAATAACAACCAATAAGATTAACAACAACTTCTTCAATGACTTTTCACACATAAAATATAAAGCTTCAACAACAAGAAATAATTTATAAACTTATAAGATAAGTTGTCAAATGGGTTCAAACATAAAGGATTTGCATCTACCAACTTGAACTAGATTCACCATCTAATTCTTGGCTTTGAAAATGATAAAGGATTTCAATCCCATGAGCGAGCACTCTCAAAGATAAACAACACAAAAAAGTGTTTCAAAGTTTTTTTAATATTCAACAACTTCTATTACATGAATTGAAAGCATATATTTATATAAAAAATAATTTTGCTTGAGCGGTTATCGTATAGTTATTGAATGAAATCAGACAGAGAGCATAATGAAACTCGGAAACCTTTTCTGTCCATTCTCGTATGATAAACGTACGAGCGGTTATCATACGGTTTTTGAATGAAATCAGGCAGAGGGCAAAATGTAACTCGGAAACCATTTCTGTCTATTCTCATATGATAAACATATGATAAATGTACGAGCGTTTATCAAACGAGGTGAGGCTCGCTCGAGGGCGGTGAGGCAAGGAGCTAGAGAATATAAAAAATGCTTTCTGTCCATTTTCGTATGATAAACGTACGAGCGATTATCATACAAAACTAGATAGTAAGCAATTTTACAACTTAAATCTATCTAGTTTTGATTACTTACATAAGGATATTACATCAAATATTTACATACAAAATTACATCAAAATACAAATGAAATTACAACAAGTAACAATAAAGACAAATTACAATAATTAAAGTTTAAAATAGGTTCTTATTTAGGAGGCTATACAATCCAACCAAGTAACTTATAATTGGATTTTATAGCATCTTAGTAGTGGAATTAAAGAATTATTATTAAATTTAGTTTAATGGGACGTGGCCTTGATCTTCTAGGCTTGTACGGATGGAATGATGGGATGTAATATACATAAATTGTTTTTTTATTTGCTTAAAATATTTATTATGCTGAGAGAGAATTTCAATTTATTAGGTTTTATTTGTTTTGACCCATAGGGTTAATGAATTTGATTCATATAGGTTTATTAATTTAAGAGAATAAAGTTGCATTTTTTAATAAATTAGATTTATTTTAAAAATACATATTTGTTTTTCATTTAAATTAAATTAAAATAATTTGGGCTTGGCTTTTGCTTAAAATGGTTTTGGGCACATTGGAATTACTCTTGGCTTTGGGCATTTTTTTTTCAAAGCAAGGGGCCCAAATGCTTATGGCCTTAAGTGATAAATATGATTGGACTCATTTGCCCTCTAAGCCCATTCCCTTTTTTGTCTAGTCCTTTTTATTTGAATGAAGGGCATAAGAGTAATAACATGCTATTGGGGTTAAGTGTCATAACCCTAGAAGTATAAAAAGGCACTTTTCTTTTGTTATTACAATGACCATATCTTTCTTGCCTCTTTGCCACCCCCATGCTCAATGGCCCAAATGTATTGTGTTCTTTGTCCACGTTTGATCAAGTTTCATCAACTTGTGAGTACAATATGACATGAACCAGTTCTAGATTTAACACTAACACGTTTAAATAAATTAAAAAATATATGATATTTTAATAGAGTTTTTTTTTATAATATATATATATACACACACACGGAAAGCCAAAATAAATAAAAATAATAATTTTATAATAAAACAAATCTATTAAAATATTATATCAATTTTTTAATTTATTTGACTTTCATATATAACAAAATATCATTTTATAATAAGGTACATATAAGTGGGGGTTAGGTGTTACTCAATATTTAATTAAAATTTTAGGACATATAAAGTAAGGTATAACTGTCATTAGCTCAAAAATCTATGTTCAAAAAACTCCTCTCGAACAAAAGTGTTAAAGTGGGGGTTAGATGTTACTAAAAAAAAAAAATAATTGGAGTGGCAATGTTACTTAGGTTATACTAAAAAAAAATATCTTTTTCCTGTCGTTAAAATAAATGGGGGTGAGATCATGTCTTTCTAAACCAAGGTTTTCCTACAATACAACGTCTTACACTCCAACTGCGCTTCAACAAAGACTCTTATGGTTCAGACAAAGAAAATCTCATGCGGAAGAACAAAGTGAGCTTTTGACCTAAATGGTTGGTGGATATTGCAGGATCATCATAAGTATATTTTTATAAGACAATGATTTTCTAAGCAATTCTCATAAGAAAAAGAAAATAGGAAAGCTTTAAGCTATCATGATCAGAGAGGAGAGATTATGTTTTTCTTTAAGTTTTCTTTTGTTCGAACTCTTCTAACTCTATCGAGTCAGGAGAAGATCATTCTTATTTATAGAAAACTTATAAGACAAGCCCGTGACCTATGACATAAGGGCTTACATCACTTAACTAAAAACAAAATATTATAATTTTTGTGAGGGAATCATTTACATAAAAGCATAAAAAGTAAAAAGTTAAAGCTTACCTAACACACAAACACACAAAGTACACCCGTGACTCAACAAAGTCAAAAGTAATACAAATATAATTATGACAATAAGACGTAAAGGTGACATAAAGGTGAAAAACATAAAATGCTTTTCTAAAGTGACTTTGGATTTTTGAGGAGCTGGAAGGAATCTTTCACTTTAGAGGCTGAATTCTGACGTCTGTAAGTTTGGAGAGGAATCTTGTTTGAGTAGCTCGAGCTTCAATTATTTTGCCTCGATGTTGATACCTGGTGGAGAGTTAGGGTAGACATGATGATGTGAGGGACCCAGAAAGGAATCTATAGAGATCTGTGAGAGCGGGGTCAGGGCATCTTTCTACAGGCTGTCTCGTGAATATGGATCTTGTGCATCTTGGAATAGAGGATTATTCCAATCTGTAGATTGCTGACACTGAGGGATATCAGAGAACAATAAGTCTTGTGTCTCTGTCTGTTGTGTTGGAGCTGATGAAGATGATTCATCTGGTTGGTTTTGATCAAACTTGGAGTAAAACACTTTTCTTGGATAGGCGAATTCATAGAGGCTTTAAGATGGGATGGAATCCCATGGAGTTTCATCTTTGCTATTAGGCCAGACTTCTGTTGGAATCCGGGAATTGAGTTCTGAAATGCGCCTTTGAAAATCCCGATACTCTTGATGGTATTTCTGTTATTGGCGGGTGAGACTGTAGGAAAAAACAGAGTATTCTTGGACCTGTGGAAAGAGTTGTAAGCCTGTAGAAAATATGCTAGGCCTCTTAAAGAGGAGAATGACATGTTTGGAGGCTTTAAGACTCCGAAGATTTCCATCATGGTGGAGTAGGTGCTGGAAATAATTTTTCCACTGGTCAATACTATGGAATCAGGTAAGAAAGATACGAAGACAACTAAAAGGGGTTTCGATTGTAGCAGGAAAGTTGTCTGTCTGGAACCATTGTAATATGTTCGAAATATGGAACTCGATGCCAATGTGGTATTGCTGCATTAGATACCATAAAAACCAAAGGACATGATCATTAAGGTCTTTGAATGGATTCTTGAGCTGGAAGATATGCATATAGGAAAAATCTGGATGGATTTTCAAGTTGCCAAAGATGTTTGGGCCTTGCCTGAGAAGGACTTCGCGTTGATAGTGGAGCCTTTGGTGTTGAAGGTTTTTGGGAGAGTGGAAAACAATGTGAGGATCAATAAGGAGATTAGCAACTTCAGGAGGTTGAAACTCAAATGGTGAAGGATAAGTCATGTAGAATGGTGGAAGAGCTTGGTTGGAAGGTTGAGGAGGTCTTGAGAGAAAATCGGCTAGGAAATTCTCTTTTTCGGAAATATGCTTAACGTTGAAAGTGAATTGAGAAAACCACGATGACCACCTTAGCAATTGGAATTGGAGGATCTGCCTGTTTTTAAACTCAAGTATGCGCGGGAATGCGCACATGTCCATTTCAACTAGGAATTCATGACCGATAAGATGGAATTGAAATTTCTCAATTCCTCTTTTGACTGCGAGAATTTCAACTATCAACGCGAAGTTCTTCTCAGACAAGACCCAAACATCTTTGGTAGCTTGGAAATCTATCCAGATTTCTCCTATATGCATATCTTCTAGCTTAAGGATCCATTCAGAGACCTTAGTGACCATGTTCTTTGGTTTTTATGGTATTTAATGCAGCAGTACCACATTGGCATCGAGTTCTATATTTCGGACACATTACAATGGTTACAGACAGATAACTTTCCTGCTACAATCGAAACCCCTTTTGGTTGTCTTCGTATCTTTCTTACCTGGTTCCATAGTATTGACTGGTAGAAAAATTATTTGCAGCACCTACTCCACCGTGATGGAAATCTTCGGAGTCTCAAAGCCTCCAAACATATCATTCTCCTCTTTAAGAAGAGGCCAAACATATTTTCTACAGGCTTATTGTTCTTTTTATAGGTCCAAGAATACTTTATTCTCCCCTACAGTCTTGCCCGCCAATGACAGAAATACCATCAAGAGTATAGGGATTTTTAAAGGCGTATTTCGGAACTCAATTTCTGGATTCCAGCAGAAGTCTGGCCTAATAGCAAAGATGAAGCTCCATGGAATTCCATCTCAACTCAAAGCCTCTATGAATTTGCCCATCTGAGAAAAGTTTTTTACTTCAAATTTGATCAAAACCGACCAGATGGATCATCTTCATCAGCTCCAACACAATAGACAGAGACACAAGACTCATTGTTCTCTGATATCCCTCAGTGCCAGCTGTCTACAGATTGGAATAATCCTCTATTCCAAGATGCACAAGATCCATATTCACAGGACAGCTTGTAGAAAGATGCCCTGACCCTACTCTCGCAGATCTTCATAGATTCCTTTCCGGGTCCCTCACATCATCATGTCTACCCTGACTTTCCACCAGGCATTAACATCGAGGTAGAATTATTGAAGCTTGAGCTACTCAAGCAAGATTCCTCTCCTGACTCACAGACGTCAGAATTCAGCTTCTGAAGTGAAAGATTCCTTCCAGCTTCACAAAAATCTAAAGTCACTTTAGAAAAGCATTTTATGCTTTTCACCTTTATGTCACTTTTAGGTCTTATTATCATAATTATGTTTGTATTACTTTTGACTTTGTTGAGTCACGGGTGTGTTAGTGTGTTATGTAAGCTTTAACTTTATGCTTTAACTTTTTACTTTTTATGCTTTTTATGTAAATGATTCCCTCACGAGAATCATAGTGTTTTGTTTTTAGATAAGTGATGTAAGCCCTTATGTCATAGGTCACGGGCTTGTCTTGTAAGTTTTCTATAAATAAGAATGATCTTCTCCTGGCTCAACAGAGTTATAAGAGTTCGGATAGAAGAGAACTTGGAGAATTAAACATAATCTCTCCTCTCTGATCATGATAGCTTAAAGCTTTCCTATTTTCCTTTTCTTATGAGAGTTGCTTAGAAAATTCTTGTCTTATAGAAATATCCTTATGATGATCGTGCAATATCCACCAACCCTTTAAGCTCAAATGCTCACTTTGTTCTTCTGCAGGAGATTTTCCTTGTCTGAACCATAAGAGTCCATGTTGAGGCGTAGTTGAAGTGTAAGACGCCGTGTTGTGGGAAAACCTTGGTTTAGAAAGGCGTGATCTCACCCCTATTTGCCATTATTATTTCATTTATGAAAAAATTGGAGGAATAGACCGAAATAAAACGGACCAGTGCGTTTGAGTTTTGACTACGGTTTGAAAATTTTTGATATTATGCTTGACTCGTGTTTAATGTTATATAAAGAAATTGTTTTAACCTTAAGTCAACACAGAGGATCAGGTATATAAATGATGATAACTTGGGATAGGTATAAATACCCGACCTGATCCATTAGATTTTGGCATGGTCAAAAATTTATAAAACCCGAGATCAGGTTGGATTTGGGTAACCTGACATCAGTCGAGTTACCCAAGCCTAACCCCAGAAAAACCCTACTAAAATTAAAAAAAAAAAAATAATTGCCACTTGTCATGCTTCTATTCATTAATTGCATAATGTTATTGTATACCTTACCATATAGGATCATGGTTATATAAATCAAATTTTTACCCTAAACCTAATTTTATTTATTTATTTTTTCATTCTTCTCCTTTTTTTTTTTTTTTATTTTTTTTTTTTTAA
>JANLJB010028904.1:0-12494 GCA_026212285.1 Bursera cuneata | reverse complement strand
TATGGCCTGTAATGTTGTGGGGTTTATTTTCTGCTTATATGGTGTCCTACTCTGTGGGCATAAACCTGGAGTGGAATTGAATATGCTGCCACTGTCTTTGGAGTCTTGGCGGTCATGTGCATCAATTGTACGAACATCTCATCAAGTGGATCACTACTGTTACTAATACAGCTTCTTTACCTGGCTTTTGCAGCAGCATTAATGACCAAAAAAAAAAAAAACTGACTATCCCTGCCTTTTCTTCCGCTAAAAATTACATCGAAAAATATAAATGGGCATCCTTGTTTCAGATATTAATTTTCTTGATTTTGGTGTTGTAATGTTAGAGGGTTTGATATTATTGTTTAGACCATTACTTGGGTGGTCTGCTTACAAAGAGAGAACATCTTAAGTTTGAACTCGTTATGTGTCGTGTGTTTAAACTATTTTAAGCTAATTTTTGGTCCAATTAAATATAAAATCAGTCTTCAAGTTGAACTTTTTGAGCTTTCTTCTAATTACTCGCAAAATTCCATCAGATTCAAATTGAAACAAACCAGAACAATAACGAAGCTATAATCATATCAATTTCAGCTCCAGCTCCAATTAATTCTATGCATAGTCCCTTCAAATTGACTGCCTGAATCTATCATCTTTTCTGGATGTGAAGATTCATATTCTCTTGTACAAAATTACCATGTCTCGAAAGGCTTTTTAAGACATGAAGACTACGAGGAAAGGAATCAAATCCTAACTTGAAAACATCTACACAAGCATAGCATACAAAATAACTTTGATTTACTATTATTCTTAATATTGTAAACAAAGAGAAAAAATACAGGAAGGAATTAGAGTATCAATTTGGACAGTACGGATGGGATCTCATTTCATTACTAGTAAAGATATCATATCAATTCGCAAACATCTGTAAAACACAGCTTACTTAGTAATATATCCTACAATGAGAGCAAGAGGGTTAGATATCAAATCTGGAAACAACAAGGCGGATGCCAGTATTGATAAAGCCAAGGCCAGGGAAACCAAAGACATCATAAAATAAAACCTTCGCAATGTCAAAAACTGGGGATTGTTAGCGATCAACAATCCACACCATGAGCCTGTGAATGAGAAGATGATGGAGATTAGATAGACTTGATACAGAAGCTTGTTCCCCTTTTGAATATAGGCAGGAACATACTTTCCATATTTTGAACGAAATGACCAAAGCACCAGATTAGTAACAAAGATAATTAACAGAGTAACCTCTACTCTACTCGTTCGTTTTATCTGACTTCGATTGAGATTGACTTGATGATTTTTCTCAGCATGCAAGAAACTATCAGAAACCATTTTTGGTCCTTTCTTGGATCACTTGGATGAGCCTACACACTAATGAAAGAATGAGATATGCTCGCACCCTTTATATGATCTGCCAAATTTGATGTTGAAAAGCAGTTCAATGAAATTTCTGCCTGACGGCGTATGACACACATGCAAGTTCATTTGCAAATTTTTCTTGGAAACCAAGCTCCTCTGACTACGCCTAAATTCCTGTGAAGTTTCTTCTTTTAATTACTTTATACCCATCACAAAATTTCTTGAAAGTTTCCTGTGATGTGTTCCACACGGAATTTCTTTGTTTTTTTTTTTTCTTCTACATAAACAAATCTACAAGAAAGTTTCTGTTAGTTACACGGAAGTTTCTTATTTGTGCTTTCAACATAAAATATCTTTTACTGAACTTCCATGAAATTTAGGGCAAGTTTAAATGTGATATTATTGTTTTAAAATTAAGTTAGGTTATATCAACCACAAAAATTACTTTAAATACCTTAATGTTAATAAAAAAAATCATTAAACATTTCAGCCGCAAGTTAAATTACCATAAAAGATAAGTTAATAAACAATTTATAGTTTTGTTTGAAAAACAATTACTTTTTATATGTAGTCCTATTTGTCAGGTAGCCCGCTCATGTGGGCTAGATAAACAAAGCGCATGGCCCAAGTCTAATAATTAAAAAAAAAAAAAAAAAAACTTTAATGCAAAAGTCAGCTGGGGCTGGCATAGAGGTGTGAGAGAAAAAAAGGAGAAAAAACATAGAAGAAAAGGGAAAAAGAAAAAGTGGGTTTCCTAGAGCTCGTGCTTGATGATCCGGTCGCCAAACTTTCTCCATTTTGGCTCAAATATTTTATGGTGAATCCTTGCAACAAAATCTTCAAGTTCACTAGTATTGATTTTCAGATTGCCTTCTCTATTGCTCTCTCTTGAGACATATTCTTTTAACGAAACCCAAGAATTTATGATCTTGATGTTTTGTGGAAATCCATCTTTGTAGATGATGTTTATTGTATTGTGGAGTCAAGCGTTATTATTCTTGATAATTTAAGATTGTTTTGAGCCTTTAGTTTATCTAGAGATGATTTCATGTAAACCCCATTGTTTTTTATAGTGGAATATTTAAAATTCGATTACGATCAATCATCATTTTTTACCCAATTTGGGTTTTCCATAATAAAATTTTGTGTCTCTTGTGTGGATACTTATTTTGGACTATTTGTGCTTGGTGGATTGGTAATTTGGTCTCTTATATAGGGACCAAAAATAATATAGACTTGACGATGATTTTTAGAGGCTCTACTTTATTTAAAAGGGTTACATTTTGTGACTCATAACTTAAAATTGAAGTTGTGTTATAAAAACTATTAAGGACTTGGGAAGTAATAATTATGTACATAGATCGTTGTCCTTTTATAGATGGGCAACTCTAAAATAACCAATTTTTAGAGCTAAAGATAGTTTTAGAGGCTCTACTTTGTCTAAGATAACTAAATTTTGTGAAATTTTGTGACTAATACTAAAAATTGAAGTTGAGTTGTCGAAGCTAGCTATTGTAGGCTGTAAGAAATAATATAACTTTTTTAAACATGTTTTAGGCTGGATCCAGTCCTATGGGCTTGATTACAGATTTTTAATATTGAAGCACCGCAAAATTTATTAGTAAAATAAAGATAAAATTTTAATAATAATCTAATAGTCTTTTGTTATATGAAAAATCAAAATCTCATTTTAATCTATTTAATTTTGGGGATAAAGGTGAATTGCAAGGGCTGAGATGACCCAGAAAGCTCTTGATCATGCTTAATTTTGTAAGCTTACTTGAGTATTGAGCATTTCCCTAGCAATTAGATCCTAACTGCAATTCACTAAAAAAAAAAATATCTCACTCAATTGTAATAAAGAACAAAGATATTTTGGAGGAGGAAATTAATTTTACACCAATAGTTCTTGAGGAAAACTCTTTCCACATTGAAGGAGATGTCTTTCCATAATTTATAGTTAATAAAATACTCACTTTATATAAACTATTGGATAAAAACATAAATAAAACTATTAAAAAAATTAAATTCGTATAAAATCTCGATATATTTAATCAAACTATAATAAAAACAAATTGACCTTAAAATAATAAATAAAAAAATTAGCTAAACTATTTAGTCAGGATAAATACATAGACACCCCCAAGGTTTAGCCTAAGTACCCTCATCTCTGTTATTTATAAAGTAACGTAGACACTCCCATAATTGAAAAATATAGGGGTCTTAATGTTATTTAAAATATCAAAATAGGGGTTTTTATGTTACTTTATGAATAACAGGGATGAATTGTTACTTAGACTAAACCTCGGAGGTGTCTATGTATTTACCCCCTATTTAGTCACTAAATTTATAACTCTATCTTTATCTATCTAACAAAAGTTGCACAATCCTATCTTCTCTATCCGGTAAAAGTGTACAATTTTAACAACCTCTAATTACGAGGAATGCCTCAGTCAGTCTAAACAATTGACAAGTGGTTCCACTACTTCCCTTCCTTATCTCCGGCGATGTGATACGTAATATGATGATTGAAATATTTTGATGCGTGTATGGGCCGGTGAATCTTCAATCCAACTCTCAAAACCATCATCTTGAACTGGAATACGAACTTAATCACGGGTATTGTTACTGTTGGACGATAGCAAGGCGACAGTAATGGACCTCTGGCTAGCAAAAGCTTGAGCATGTAAAAAAGCATCAACCAGTGCCCCACTGCTCAAGTACCAACATGTGTATCTAGACCTTGCAGACGGTGACATTGGTCTGGTATTTTGTTGCATCCTGAGAAAACATACCAAAATGATCTGGTATTTTGTTGCATCCTGAGAAAACATACCAAATTGCTCTCAAGATCTGTCAATGACCCAGATGAAGGCCAGATTAAACAAACTAGAAGAGCAGATATCACTCTGTTCCTCATCTTCCTTACTGATTTGGTGCTTCGGTCATTCCATTCAATACATGGAAAATATGGTCCTGCTTTTGTTCTAAAATGGACATACTTCTGTATCAAGTCCATCTAATGTCTATCATCTTCTCATTCACAAGTTCATTTAGTGCGTTGTTGATCGGAAACAATGCCCAGTTCTAACGCTTCAAAGGTTTTATTTGATGGTGTTTGTGGTTTCCCTGGCATTGGCTTTGTCAATACTGGCCTCAGCCTTGTTGTTACCTGATTTGATGTCTAAACTACTTGATCTAATTGTAGGAAATATAACTAACTAGGCTATCTTTTTAACAGATGTGCGCTTCGTGGACATTGATATCTTTGGTAGTGATCAATTGAAATCCCCTTTCTCTTGAGTGTCCATATGAGAAAAATTCCTTGCTCTATCCTTTCTGTTGATGAATTGTTAAGAGTAAACCGAGATTATTTTGTATGGTATGCTTGTCGTTATTTCGTGAATTTATGTTTCTTGTTGTTTGAAGTTAGGTTTTGAAGTAAGAATTTTGTG
Organism: Bursera cuneata; assembly: GCA_026212285.1. Taxonomy (NCBI): domain Eukaryota; kingdom Viridiplantae; phylum Streptophyta; class Magnoliopsida; order Sapindales; family Burseraceae; genus Bursera; species Bursera cuneata. The sequence goes on along the minus strand of JANLJB010028904.1, from coordinate 7,683 downwards.
CGTATTTGGAAGAAAGGTCAATTGTTGAACGAGTTGTCTTTTATATTTTCTTGGACCAAAACATAGCTTAATATAGTGTAAGCAACCAATCATAACATAAAAAACAACAATTTTTAAAGGTTTATCTACCTTGAATAATTAAAATTTATTAGAAAACGGAAGTGAAGATTTTGTATTGCACGTTTACATGACTAACAGAAATAGTCCTAGTTAACAGCTACTTAGAAACATAAGTTCCATCAGAATAGGAGATTGATTAGCTCTGTTTTATTTTCTCATCCTATTTTTGTGGAACAATTCAGCTTGAAGACTTAATGCAGAATCCTAGGCGCAAGTCCAACAATTTTGACAAACTCTTATATAATTCTTAGCGGAAGAAAAGGCGGGGATAATCAGATTTTTTTGGCGAATGCTGCTGCTAAGGCAGGTAAACACACTATACAAGTAACAGCAGTGAACCAAAACATGAGACGTTCGACCAATTGCATGCACGTGACCGCTAAGACTCCAAAGACAGTAGCAGCATATCCAATTCCTGTCAATATTCTTGCGGCAACTCCCGGTTTATGCCCACAGAGAAAGATACCATATAAGCAGCAAAGAAACCCTGCAACATTACAAGCCACAGCAAACTCGAGAAGGAGATTAGCATTTCGCGACAACGAGGAGCTGCCATTGGTAGTAGTAGTTTTAGAGCCAACTGTGCTCAGAGTGACAGCTACTTGAGCTCCAATTACAAGGAATGCCTCAGTCAGTCTAGAACGATTGAACAGTGGTTCCACTAATTCCCTTCCTCTCTCCAGCGATGATGATGCATAATATGATGATTGAGATCTACTGATGTGTGTATTGACCGGTGAATCTTCAATCCAACTCTCAAAACCATCATCTTGAATTGGAATATGAACCTCATCACGGGTGTTGTTGCTGTTGGACGATAGCGGGGCGGCAGTAATGGACCTCTGGCTAGCAAAAGCTTGAGCACGTAAAAAGGCATCAACTATTGCTCCACTGCTCAAGAACCAACGTATGCATCTAGACCTTGCAGACGGTGACATTGGGCCGCCGTCCTCCAACCCCCAAGCTGCGATGTGGGCTGCAACCAAACGTTGGTTAGAGTGATTTCTGTGAAGCTGCAGCTGCCTGATCATCACAGCACCGTCTCCCCGTTCAAGCGACTGAGCCATTTGGTGATGAAATAAAGTATAGAGAACAGAGGATATGGAATTAAGGTTGCGGAGTTGAGTTGATTGAGTTGAGTTAGAGTACTTAATGTTAATTCGGAAAAAAAAATATCAATCTTTAAGGTGAAAGAGTACTTAATGTTAATTGGGAAACAACAATATCAATCTTTAAACTTTTCTGAAATGTTAGCGAAGTTCAGTGGAAGAGATTTAAAGTTGATAGCAGTAAGAAGAAATTACTTTGCAGAGTTGCAGCAAATTTCTTGAAATTTGGTTCTGTACGGGAAAAAACCATTCCGCGTGGATCCCATTACGAAAATTCCCAATAAAATTTTTCTCATTGTTTAGTAAAATGAAGGAAACTTAGATAGGAATTTACACGATGGACCCGTCATGGGAGACTTGCAGGAGGAATTTACATAAGATCTTCCATGAGGGCGCTTCGCTATCAATCAGAAATTTCTTTGAACTTCTACTAAACCTCAAATTTGCTCGAATTTATACAGGGTAAAAGCAAATCTCATTCTTGCATGAGTACGCAGGCCGATCCAAATAACCCATGAAAGGACCAATACGGCAAATTCAACCTGACAGAAACCAGATCAAACGAACTAAAAGAGCAGAGGTTACTCTGTTTCTTATCTTCATTGCTGATCTGCTGCTGTGGTCATTCCTTCCAAAATATGGAAGGCACATTCCTGCTTTTGTTCCTAAAAGGAAATTTACTTCTGTATCAAATCCATCTAATATGCATCATTCTCATTCATCGCTTCATCTAGTGCGTTGTTGATCGCAAACAATCTCTGAAGTGTTGAACCTACCCATAGTATCTAAATGAACGTCGGTAACCTTTCACCGATGTTTAAAGATTCATATTACTAATTCCAAATTTAACATGAAATACTTCTTATTATGATATCTTTTATATACTCGATCTTTTTCAAATAATGCAGACAAAATTTGATATTGAATTGGAAATCATATACCCAATACTATAGCCTAACCCAATTTATCAATTACTCAAATTTATGTATAATACATACAATTTCTATGAAGTTTTACTCCATCTGGATGGAAATTTAAATCTCTCTCACACGTTAAGCCAACTCATAGTGCTAACTCAACTCCACTCCACAACCTCTATATAGTTCTACTCTTTTTTTCTGCACCAAATGGCTTGGTCGCTTGAACAGGAAGATTGCTCTGATGATCATGCAAAGGCAGCTTCACGGTAATCACTCTAGCCAAGGTTCAGTTGCAGCCAACATCGCAGCTTGGCGGTTGGAGGACGGCCGCCCCATGTCACCGTCTGCGAGGTCTAGTTACATATGCTGGTGCTTGAGCAGCAGGGCAACAGTAGATGCTTTATTGCATGCACAAGCTTTTGCTAGCCCACGGCAACACCAATGATGAGGTTCACATATTGAAGATTCATCTGCCACACAGTAATATATCTCAAATATCATTTTACTCATCATCATCGGCGAACAGAGACAGGGAAGTAGTGAAACCTATTCTTTAACCGTCCAAGACTGACTGAGGCATTCCTTGTAATTGCAGCTGAAGTAGCTCTCACTCTGAGCACAGTTGGGTCCAAACTACTACCAGTGGCAGCTCCTCTTCGCCAACAAATGCTAATCTCCTTTTAGAGTTTGCTATGGCTTGTAATGTTGTGGGGTTTCTTTTCTGCTTAAATGGTATCCTGCTCTCTGGCCGTAAACGGGGAGTTGGTGCACGAATATCGATTGGAGTAGGATTTGCTGCTACCGTCTTTGGATTCGTAGCGGCCATGTGCATGCAATTACCCGTACATCTCACGTTGTAGGTCAATGCTATTACTTGTATAGCGGCTTTACTTGCCTTAGCTGCAGTATTTCTGAAAAAAGACTGATTATCCCTGCCTCTTCTTCCCCTAAGAATTACATAGAAAAATAGAAAAGGGGATTCTAAATCTCAGATATTAGTTTGGTTGATTTTAACAATTTAGAGCTTGTTAGTTGGCTGCATTACCTTTCTGGTGTTGAAGACTTTCTCCCATTAGAGATGCCCTGTGCAACCAATTCATAACAAATTGGTTGTCTTTTATGTTATGATTGGTTGCTTACACTATATTAAGCTACTTTATATAAAGTCTCCTGCTTCTCATTGAACTGTTAAGCTTTCTTCCAATTACTCAAAAAAATTTTTCAAATGAAAAACCCAGAACAATAACGGAGCTATAATCATATCCATTTGAGGTTTAGAATTTTTTTTTCCGCAAATGAAGATTCATACTCTGTTGCAAAAACATTACATATGTTGAAATGCATTATTTCTGGCATCAAAACTAAAAGGCAAATATACAATTCAATATATTGTACTAACAAACAGAAAAGATAGTGTAACAAATTTGGTATGTAGAGAGATGGGATTTCATTGGATTACTAATCAAGAAATCAATATCCACAAAGCGCACGTGTGCAAAAAGATAGCTTAGTTAGTTTATATTTCCTAAACTAGAGCAAGAAGTTCAGCAATCAAATCTGGGAACAAGAAGGCAGAGGCAAGTATTGATAAAGCAAATACCGGGGAAACCGCAGACAATATGAAATAAAAACTTTGAAATGTTACGAACTGGGGATTGTTTCCCATCAACAAAGCACTAAATGAATAGGTGAATGAGAAGATGGTGCAGATTAGATGGACTTGCACGAACCTCTTTCCATGGAGTGACCAAAGAACGAGATCAATAACAAAGATAAGAAACAGGGCAATCTCTGCTTTTCCTAGCTCGTTTTATCTGGCCTCCATCCGGGTCGTCTGTAGATGAAGTCTTGAGATTGATTTGATCATTTTTCTCTCGATGCAACGAAATATCAGCGACCATATTGCTCCTTTCATGGATGATTTTGATGAGTTAACACGCTTGTGTAATAATAGCATACGCTCTGGCCTTTATAAAGTACCGTTGAATTTGAGCAGCAATGGGAGTCTATTTGAAAATTGTCGATTGATAGCGAATGACTCACTTGCGAGTTCATATGCAAATTCGTCTTGAAATCTGGTCTCCTCTGAATACTCCACCGTGTAAATTCCTGTGAAGCTTCTCTCTTTCAATTTAATAACTAGGACAAAATTTCTAGGGAGTTTCCTATGATGTGTTCACACGGAAATTTTTTAATTGTTTGCACATAACAGATTTACAAGAAAGTTTCTGTGACTCACACGGAACTTTCTTCTTTATGGGTTCATTTGAAAATGTCTTCCGTTAAACATGGATGAAATTTCGAGAAAGTTGAGGATTGATATTATTGCTTTCAAATTTATCAATAAATGGTTATTGAAATGGTATCTTCTAACACCAATTGAAAATAAAACAATTGAATTTAATTATATCAACTCATCATACTATCTCAACCATTGAATTATGTAGATCAATAGTTTAAAATTTGTGTTAAAAGATGTCCTCTCATAGTTATATAATTTCAATAATTCTTTTAAATTTTCTATTTTTCATTTTATATAATTATAATAATTTTTTATTTTTCAAAAATTGAGAATAATTTGAATTCTTTTTTTAAAAAAATTATATCAATTTAATAGAAGTTTTTCACTAAATACTACAATTTCTATCTCATGTTACCTATCACTTTCATGGTGTTAACAAAATGATTAGCTAGAGAAATCTATGTAAAAAAATTTGGTAAAAAGTTGTTCGTCTCTTCATTGAACTGTTTAGCATTCTTCAAATTACTTAAAAAAATCTACCAGGAGACCAGAACAACACAGCGCCATAATCACATCACTTTGAGCTTCACTCCAATTAATTCTATGCCTATTGCCTACCGCCCTTCAGATTGATTGCCTGAATCTATTACGTTTCTGGATATTAAGATTTATCCTGCTGTCGTAGAAAATTACACCTTGAAAGGCTTTTTATTATAGGCATCAAAGGAAGGGAATCAAATCCTCACTTGAGCAAACAATTAATGAACAGTCTCAGTATACCACGCAAAATACATAACGTTGGTTTAGTCTAATTCTTAATGTCAGTTTGGACAGTCAAGAGAGATGGAGCAATCTCTGCTCTTATATTTCGTTTTATCTGGTCTCCATCAGAATCATTTGTGGATGAAGTCCTGGGTGTGATTTGATAATGTTTCTCAGGATTCATCAAAATATCAGAGACCATATTGGCCCTTTCGTGGATCATTTGGATGAGCCTACACAACGCAAAATGAGACTTGCTCTTACCCTTTATTATATATCATGGCCAATTTTAGGTCTAAATGGAAGTTCAATGAAATTTCTGATGGATAGCGAATGACCCACATACAAGTTCTCATGGAAATTGCTCTTGGAAATACAGTCTCCTCTGACTTCTCCGTCGTGTAAAATCCTATCAAGTTTCCGTCAATTTACTAAACAGAGACAAAAATTCTTGGGAATTTTTGCAATGGGATCCACACCGCGGAAATTTGTTTCTTTTTCTTTTTTTTCATAGCCAAATTACAAAACAAAGTTTCGGTGACTAAACAAAGTAATTTCGTCTTCCTGCTGTCAACTTTAAATGTGTCTTCCACTGAACTTCTGTAAAGTTCAGGGAAGTTCAAAGATTCATATTATTATTTTCGAATATAATATTAAGTACTTTTTATCTCAATTGTATGTTTTACATACTCGATCATATTTCAAATCTTGTAGATAAAATTTTTAAAAGAATTTAATCTAAAAGAGATTTAATCTAAATCACTAATTAGGGTTAATGCAAGTACATTATTGTGGATGTAAATCAACTTGGAGGTCTGGGTAGTGTTTTGACGCCATGGTGTGGAGGCCGCAGAGGGTTATGGACTTACGCCGCAGTGCTAATTTTCCAGAGAGTTGGCATTGTGGCGTAATGTTGATCTACGCCGTGGCATAATTGCTCTAGAAAGTTGGTACCGTGGTGCGATATAGTTCTATGGCACGGTGCCGTTCTGATGAATCTACAAATTGGAAAGTCAGAGACTTCACGTCGCATCATTGATCAATCTACGTCAAAGTCCTGACCTAACACCTGACATTTTAGGTCATTTTATTTCACTGTTTGTGCTTTGTATATATAAGGGGGCATGTTATTTTCTTATAAAAGAGAGACAGAAATAGCGAGAGAGAAAAAGAGAGAAAAGAGAGGCTTTTCTAGAGGGAGAGCCATTCTAGAAAAAGAGTAAAGAGAAGAGAAGTAAGTATATTTTCACTTCTGTAATCTTGTATATTCTCGCTCATAACCTCTATATTCTTCATAGTGGATGGTTGTACTCGATATAGGATTGATTTTGATGCAAACCAGAAGAAATCATGTGTCTCTTCTCTCTTCTTATTGTTCTATCGCATGCTAAAGTACATTTTCGTGGGTTCCTTGTTTGGATTTTAGATTTCTTGTTTTGTTTTTGCTTTGGGTTTTTGTGCTTCCGCGCAACAATGATGATTGCTAACATCGAGAAGATAAGCTTTTTCCAAATTATATCATAATAAATTATATGTAATATTAAAAATTCGTGTCATATACCAATATTCTAGCCTAACCCATTTTATGAATTAATCAAATTTATATATAATAAATATATAAAATTTCTAGGAAGTTTTACTCCATTTGGATGGAAATTTCAATCTCTTTCACACATTGAGGAGAGACAATTCATAGCTCTAACTCAACTCAACTCTACAACCTTTGCTACAATATATTCCTCTTTTTTCTACTCTTGTTTTCTGCACCAAATGGCTTGGGCGCCTAAACAGAAGGATGGTGAATTGATGATCATGCGAAGGCAGCTTCACGGTAATCACTCTAACCAAGGTTCGGTCACAGCCCACATGGCAGCTTGGCGGGTGGAGGACGGCGGCCCAATGTCTTGATTTTGGTGTTGTAATGTTATAGGGTTTGATAATATTCTTTAGACCATTACTTGGGTGGTCTGTTTACAAGGGAGAACATCTTAAGTTTGAACCCGTTGGTCCAATTAAATATAAAGTCAGTCTTTAAGTTGAACTTTTTGAGCTTTCTTCTAATTACTGACAAAATTCCATCAGATTCAAATTGAAACAACCCAGAACAATAACGAAGCTAAAATCATATCAGTTTCAGCTCCAGCTCCAATTAATTCTATGCATAGTTCCTTCAAATTGACTGCCTGAATCTATTATCTTTTCTGGATATGAAGATTCATATTCTGTTGTACAAAATTACCATGTCTCGAAAGGCCTTTTAAGGCATCAAGACTACAAGGAAAGGAATTAAATCCTAACTTGAGAAAACATCTACACAATCATAGCATACAAAATAACTTTGATTTACTATTATTCTTAGTATTGTAAACAAAGAAAACAAATATAGGAAGGAATTAGAGTATCAATTCGGACAGTGCGGATGGAATCTCATTTGATTACTAGTAAAGATACTGTTGAGATAACATTGCTTGAATTTAGGAAGTTGAATAAATAAATTAGTTCCAGAATAATCAGGTCTGTTGAGATCTTT